>PVJX010008002.1:0-67635 GCA_004027295.1 Dolichotis patagonum | reverse complement strand
CTAGAAACAGCTGCCAGTGATAGACGGTTCAAGACTGTCCCCAAAGGCAAGAGGGAGGAGAAGACCACCAACAGGAGCTGTTTCCACGGGAGGTACCCAGCTGGTGCTGTCCAGTGAGGCCCTGTGTTGGGAGCTCCTCCAAACTCCAGGGGAGTGGTTCCAGTGTGCTTTGGGGTATGGTTCGTTTCCTTCCCCACTTGAGATTTTGTTTTTGCATTTATTTTTAAAAAATGTAATAAGTATCTGCAAGTGAATCAGTGGCTGATTTCTATTACTCAGGAAAATCTGGCATTTTCTTATAAGCATACACTACATATGACCCAGCATTTGTACTTCTAGGTATTTACCCAAGAGAAATGAGCACATATGTTGACCAAAAGGTTTATACATAGATGCTCATAACAGCTTTATTCATAATAGTCCCAAGCTGGAAGCAGTCCAAATATCCATCAGCCAGGGAATGGTAAGCAGCTTGCAGTACATCCAAATAATGAAATGCCACTCCGTGATAAGAGGTAGCAAACTATGGACACATGCAGCAACATGCATGGATTTTGCTGAAAGAAGCAAAATATAAAAGAATACGTAGAGTGTATTTCCATGTATATGACATTCTGGCAGAGATCATCTATAAAGGAAAAATCAGAAGAGTGGCTTTGGGGTGAGGTAAGGAGAAGCAAGAGCAGGGATTAACCTAAAAGGGGTACAACTGATTTTCTGGGGTTATGGAAATGTTTGCATCTTGACTGGAGTGGTAGATACCTGGGTGTGTACATTTGTCAAAAAACAACCAACTGTTCATTGTCGTGTGTGCATTCCGCTGGATAAAAATCATGCCTCTGTAAAGTTGATTTGATAAAAATTAATAAACACTAAGAAATAGACAAGAATTTCTCAGAATAAAGGGATTGGTGTGTTACCAGTCTTGGGCACATCCATTTGGCCAAGGCTTGGCATCACCAGAAGTTAAAGCGCTGGAGACTCTTGGAGTGCACCCTTGTTTCTTTCCAGTAGCCTCCTTCTGTAGCTCACCAAAGGCTGTTCTAGGAAATCACAGATAAGACTGTTATTTGTATTGTGTAGTCACATAATGAGGAGACTGAACAGCATTTTATGTACATGGTGACATTTTCCCACTCTCTGAATGTTTCTTCAGATTGGCCTGACCCTGGCCTTTGACATGCATTCACTGCCTGATTCCTTAGTGGGAGAATTCTGCATCCATTTTCCATAGTCTGCACCATATTTAAAGAGTTCAGAGGGAGCTGTGTGCAATTAATTTGCCTCATGAAACTCTTTACTACTGCTTCCTCTTCTTCTAGTTGTTAGTCCAGATGCTGAGCCATAAGAGGTATATCCTTTGCAATGTGCAGTTTTCTCAGCTTTAAATAATGTTCATCATGCTGGGATTTAGCTCAGAGGCATAAGTGCCTCCCTAGCAAGCATAAAGTCATGAGTTTGATCCCAGTACCAAAAAATAAAATAAAATAAAATAAAATAAAATAAAATAAAATAAAATAAAATAAAATAAAATAAAATAAAATAAATAATGTTCATCATAAGCTAATCAAGTTGGCCTTTTTTGAGCTTTAAGTGCATTTATTACTGTGCTGGGCAAGGAGTATGGTATGCAATTAAATCCTAAACTCTAGACCTGGAAAAGGTTGTAGGGATCTTTTAGCGAAGCTCTTTGTTTCAGATGGTGAATAACCCTCACCTGTACAGGTAAAGCCATGGGGCTGGAAAGGTAGAGACTCAATAGGCTGCTGTGGTCATGGTGATCACTCCTCAACCTCTGTGTTCATCTGGCTGAGCCCTGCCAGATGAACACTATTATTTCAGTACTAGGAAATCTGGAAGATGTGGTCAGAGTGCTTGAAACCAATCTTGTTCTCATTCTTCCAGACTGTAAAACAGATAGTAATTAGTGAGTTTTTCATACGTCCCAGGAGCATGTGGCTCTAAGTAGTTCATGTGTACTAACTCATCTGAAGTTGATATTGTTCCCAATGTACAGACTTGGAACCTAAAAAACAAAGAGGTTAGATAGGTTTCCCGTAGTCACCCAGCTACTGACAGAGATGGTAGTATGGAGGTCAAGACCTAACTAACCCCACCAGTCTGGTTCTATCCACCTTTCCCTGAACTACTATCCTATACTATACTATCTCTGTCAAGCACAGGATAAAACCCAACAATTCTGTCTTCTAGTTGGTACCATGAAGCTGTCCCTCAAAAAAAGTAACTTTCTGCCTGTTGCCTCACATCTTATTACTTTATTAATAATTAAATAAATGAATTTATTTCTTTTATTAAATTTAAATGTCCTATTGACATCAATTATAACTTTAAGGTAAACAGCAGGGTAGATTTGGGATTTTAAAATATGAATGGGAATTTTGAATGTTTTGTTTATTTGCTTATACATTTATCCAGCAAATATTTATGGAATGCCCACTGTGTCGTGGGCAGTGTCAGGTGCTGGAAATAAAATGACTAATCAAATGCAATCTCTGATGAGGAGATGGACAGTGAACCAGAATTTTGTGCATATGATCATTTAATTGTAAAGTTCCTGAGGAGCTCGGTAATCATTGGTTGAGTGAGTGAGTCAATGGATGGATGAATCACCCAACCCAGGTTTCTTTGGAGAAGTGACATTTCGGCTGAGGTCTTAGTGAGTGAGCAGGGGTCAGCCAGATGAACACAGAGGTTGAGAAGTGATCACCGTGACCACAGCACCCTCCTTCCTAGAGTCACAAGGATGCCTCAGCGTCCTTGTCTCAGGACTCTCCCTGGGAAAAACCTGCTCTTGAAGTCGCACACACATTCTGCTTTTGTTTTTCTACATTCTGCTTATTTCAGATGTATTTAGACATTGTTTAGGTTGTCTCTTCACTGTCATCTGAATGTGGTACCTAAAATGGTGTGTTCCTTAGTAATGTGTTTTATAATGGCTCAAGCCAATGTTTTCTTTTCCAGTAAGAACAGAGTTCCAATATCCTGATGAAAGTTAACAGAAGTACTTTCATTACACAAAAATGTGTTTCCCCAACTTTACTGAAGTGCAAGTGGTGCACAAAAATTGCACTTATGTAAGCGTACAATTTAATGAGTTTGGTTGTATGCGTACACCCATGATACTGTCTTTACAATCAAGGTAATAAACATTGGAGGTGGAAGGTCCACCTCCAGGAGTTTCCCAGTGTCCCTTTGCTTTTTGTTATTTTTTCCAAAATTTACTTTCTGGATAAGATGTTGATTTATACGTTGCATAAAGAAAAACACTTGTGTATGGAGAAAGCAACCCATTATGTAAGCCGCATTTTGGTTGGTTGGCAATTTCTACTCTCGTGTCACATGGAAATTCATCTGTCTTTGTGATACAGGAATTCATTAGTCCTTGAACATCCAGTCTCAGGTGTGGTTTCCCTAGGCTCCGAGTCTCTGTGGCAGTCACTTCAGTTAGTATCTCATAGGGATAATTAGCATCCAGAGAAGCTGAATTCTCTTAGCTTTTGGACCCTTTGATTGCATCACTCAGATTTCTCCATGTTGTGAGGTGACCCCCTTACTGGGTCACCTTTAGGAATCAATATTGTCCTAGAGTCATCAGCAAGCAGGTTGATGGGACCTCCCACACTCACTTTCACCCTTCTGACATGAGCTGTGATGGGATGTGGAAGTTTTAACAGAAGGGAGACTGGATGCTGGGGGATAGAATACCATCAAAACTGCTGGGTTCAACCCCAACTTAGCTGGGAAAGAAGCTCTCTGACCTCAGGCAAGTTATTTGATATACTGAATTGAGCTTCCTCATCTGTGAAAGGGGGGAATTACTTTTTCTTGGTTCAGAGTAGATAATTTAGTGGTAATTTTTTGCAGATGACTAAGCCTACTCAGAAATTTTTAGTCTGTATCAAAGACCATTGCCTTTCTTCATCTGGATGTATCCGTCCATTTCCGGCCACACTCAGTTCTTACAAATGTGTTAAATTTAGGATCCAACTTCTTAGTTTCAATTTCACAGATGAGGAATCCTGGACCACACAAAGTGATCTACCCAAGGTCACCAATTAATTGTGAGAGCTAGAATTACTGAGGTAAATTAACATACAGTGAAACGCAAAGATCTTACCATTAAGATCAGTTCTGACACACTCCCATACCTGTGAGACCTGCACCTCCATTGGGGAGCCAGATTTAGAATCATTGTTTTGGCTACAAGTGCAGTTATTGAAAGCACAGAACATAAATGGGATTTTAGCTTCCACTTGGGAAGACTCATTTCCCAGCTTACCCTCAGTTTCCCAAAATGGTACATGGTATCACTTCTCTTTGCCTTTCCTTTCCAAAGCTTACCCCAATGCCAGAAATTGTGTTAGTCTTTGATATGGAGTCAGATTTCTACATAGTTCAGGGAGAATTGTTTAGGAAACTAGAAGTAAATGCAGACTCCAGGCTGTACAGATTGGGTGATCCCTAATGCCTCTCTTGGGAGCCACACTTGCTCCTGCTGTCTTCCACTGCTGTCTCCACCTTTCTCACTACATGCCCTTGCCTACAAGTCATAGCCATTGTTCCTGCCTCGTGTGGCTTACTCTCAGCTTTGCAGCAGTAGCACAGCTTTCAAAGCGTCAGACCTGGTTACTATAGATTCTGAGTAACATATATATGATTCTGTGTCTGGAAAGCTTAAGGGGGGACAGCTGTGAAATTCCTCTTCTGTTGACTTCTAGGAACTGGAGGAGATACACATTTCAGGCTGTTTGTGTCCATTCTATCTTAAGTCTCTCTCTCTCTCTCTCTCTCTCTCTCTCTCTCTCTCTCTCTCTCTCTCTCTTTCTGCTTCCTTCCCACTGTGGTTCAAAGTTACTGCAGCTGCAAATACTGTAGTTGAGGTTACTGCCCTGAAAGGGAACCCGCTTATCCTCCATCTGGATCTGGGGATTCAGGAAACTTGTCTGTGCATCAGCAAAGTTGGGCAGTGGTGAGCTCTCTTGTCTCCAAGAATCCTTATCTGATTCCTTTGCCTGACTCCTATAACCAGTCTCCTGGCTTGCCCTTCAAGGCTCTTTTCACAATAAGCTGCCTGTCTTTGTTGAAATCTACATTTTCTCCCCTGATCAACCTGTACTTTATCTCCTGGACTCAGTGTTTCTATAGGAACAAACTAGGAAGAAATGGGAAATGTTGAGAGCCAAGCAGAAATGGGATGGAGAAGCATGCATACCAAGGAAATTGGCAGTGGATTGAATGTTGAAGGAGGAGCTGGTAGAGAGGAGGGCAAGCAAAGGAAGAGGGGAAGAGGAAAGAAATGACTTAGTTCTTACACTCTGAACATATGTATTGAAGCATGTGCTGAAGTGTGAAAATAATTAATTCCTGTAGTACTTCAGCGGAAGAAAGGATTAGAACTGTGGATTTCTGAGTATTTATATCCTGTCTCCATAGCGTCTCTGAACCTGTGGCCTGATAAACTCTTGGACAGCATTTAGAGCAAGTGAGGCAGGAGGGAGAGGACAGTCCACACTAATCGGTTATTTGTTTGGACAGACAGTTGTGTCTTTTCACTGATGCTGGATAAAGCATCAGCTGAGATGTTAATTCCTCTTTGAACCAGAATTAGGAAACATCACCTGTGTGCTTCTGTTTCCAGCTGATGTCTCATATTCTGGATGGTTTGGCCTTTTGAAGTTCTTCTAAAACTGCTCTCACCCTCTCACTCTGAACTTAACCACTTTTCTCCATGGCACCAACCTGTGTCATTAAGTCTGACAATGCACTTCTACCTCACAGCCTACCTCACTAAATTTCAAACTTCAGAACTGCATCCTCCCAATCACCCATGCCCCCGGATAGAACGTGTCTCTGAGACCTATGGACATTTGCTTTGGAGTAGCCTCCAGATCTGTTGCTTTGGCTTCCAGCCAGGCCTATTGTAAATCTTCCTGGTATTCTTGGCGCCTCCCTTCTACTCTGCATCTCCACCGAGAGCTGAAGTCTTTAAGATTTTCCTGTAATCATGTGAGTTGGCTGTTCCCAAGTCTTCGGTTGTTTATTGGATCAAGCCCAGACTTCTGTGTGTGGGATTCAGACCTCTCTGAAATCTGACCTTTTTCCTCCCTATCCAGTGCTCCTCACACAATCTCTCCCCACGAGCAGCAATAGAGGCAGCACGGGTGGAACTCTAACCCTTCCAGGCCTGCTCTCATGGCACCCCAGGTGCCAGCTCAGGTCTTGTGAACTGCCTGAGTTCCCCTCACCCTTCAAGGTGAAGATCAGTCTGTTTCCCCACACAGCCTTCCTTGCCTTCTCCTAAATAGGCCAATTATGCTCCTGGGGCCCTGTTGGCGCCACTCACTGACCAGAATCTCTTTTGACTCCAGACTTACTGCATGGCACGAATATCATCGCCTTGGTTCCATCATGTGCTCTTAGAAAACAGTAATGAGATCTTAGGCTTTTTTTTTCATCAGCCCCAGTGCCAGGCCTGGCGCAATGTGCTCGCAGGTCTTCCTAAATCTTTCCAGAGGGATTGAAGTGAACCACTCAGACAAGTTACAGAATGGCTTTGCAGATTTGCTACTGTGTAGTCTCCATGTTGAGGGCGGCCTGTGGGTTTCCTTCAGAGCCCTTGACCACTCTGCCTGTGATTGGCTCTGTACTGCGCACGGCTCTTCCCATTCCCTTCCATATCCTGGTGTGCTAGGGACCAGCCGCAAGGCCTGTCACCCTCTTAGTGAGGGGTTTTGCTCCATTTCCCAGGAACCTAATCCTAGCTCTGCTGTAATCTGATCCCATGTGCCTGCTGGAAAATGTTCTTTTGGCTTTATGTTGGCTGCCAGTTTTCCTGCTCTGCTGCTCTCAGGTTTGTGTGCCTAAGGTGCGCCCATAGGAAAGTCAGTCATCAGCTCAGTCCACATGTGACTCCCTCGGAGGAGGAATCTGAGAAATGTGCATGTTCTGTCTCTAACTGGACAAACCCAGCAGAAATATACAGGGGCAGCAGAAAGCAGGGACATTTTAGGGGGAAAATCCTCTTCATGAAAATTCAGAAATTCCTCTGAAAACACTGCAGGATTCTTGCTGGAGGAAGAAGTTAGACATTGCTTTCTGCTCCAAGATCATTTTCCTAAGTGCAGACAGTGAACAAATCTCAACTGAGGTGTTTCTTACCATGCACAGCAGCAGCAGTGTGCAAGTCCCACAGGGCTCTGACCAGCTCAAAGCAAAATCACTGTGTCAATAGCAGTCAGGGGAAGGAGGCTGTTATATGCCAAACTATTATACCAAAGCCAAATGCAAAATAAGGAATAAGTAATGCAAATATGGCTTGAGGTGAACAGGCCACAGACCGTACCTTGGAAGTCTTTGTGCTGCACTGACTTTGATTGTGAGGGTGTTTGTGGAAGCAGGTTTTGGTCTGTGATCCTCAAAGCCTTTCTGCCTTGTCAAAAGGAAAATTTTAGGAATTCCCCACGGTGGCATGTTTGGTCCACCTGAGGCATAGCCATGGTAACCCCACTTTTCTTTCTGATATAGTTCACAGGTCCTTATGCAGAAGCTTCTGAGACAGGCCTAGGATGAAATTCACCTGGGAGAAACGGGAGCTGCTGATGTAGGGAGGAGTGGTCATCAGATCAGCCTGCCAGGCTTCTTTTGTATGAAGCTTGCTTACTATCTATGCTGGTCTGAGCCAGAGTTCAGTCATCCCGGATGAGGAAAGACTGCAGCTCTTCTATTTCCACTTTCTAGCAGGTAAAGAGATGCCCAGTTTTCTGATGTGTGACCATACACCCTGTCCAACCCTTTTCAGAGAGGAAGAGTTCACTTCAAGGCCATGGATTCTGTGCCTGTGATTATACAAATGGACTTCTTTTTAAAACATGGACAGGCAACTCATGAGAGAAATAATGAAAAATAGTTTGACTTCCTCGGCAATAAAAGAAAGGCAAATTGAAACAGTAAGATGCTGTTCTTCCCCCTACAGATTGGCATAGATTGTCCAAAAGGTTTATACTCCAGCATAAACAGGAGTCTGGGAAATGCGCTCACACCTATTTTTGGAAGAGTGTTTGCAGTGTGTGTTAAAATCCCTAAAACTGCCTGTCCCTTTGGCTTGGCAGTGGCATGTCTAGTGCTTTTTTATAGTTTTCTTGTTTTATTAGACATTGAACTCAGGGAGTACTGAGCTACATCTCCAGCCCTTTTCCCTTTTTCCTTTTGAGACAGGGGCTCACTAAAGTGCCTAAACTGTTGATCCTCCCGCCTCAGCCTCTCCAGTAGATGGTATAGCAATTTTAATGCTTTATAAAGAAAAGATCTTTAGCGCTTTATTTTAAAGAAAGTATTGTGCTTTGCGGGAATCCATAAAGGTATTCCTAGTCAAAGTGTTTATAATGAAACATAAGGAGTAACCAAGCTTCTACCAATAGGGATTAAGTCAGGAAGACTGCTACCTACCTGTTAGCTAGGCATTTTGTATTAGTGAATTCACTTCATCTTCATGGTACTGCTTCAGCGTAGGCTTATTAGTCTGGCAATTTTACACCTAGAATGACTGTACCATGAGAGTAACCCCAGCAAGATGCCACCACCAGTGGCTAATGGCAGAGATGAACAGGACTGGGGTGGTCTCTTTCCAGACCCCAGGTCTTCATCTCTCTGCACCACAGCATCTTACGGCAGACATAGAAGTAGAAAATACCTACTAAGCAGCATGCAGAAAACAATCCCACTTTTATTTAAAATATCAAGGACTCCCCAAATATACATAATATACTTTTTAAAATGGTTTAAAAGATCTATCATTTTTAATTCAAATCCTGATTTTCTGTAGCCATTGCCTACTTTTCATCCCATTCACTGAGCAAATCATCACTGAGCTCTTCCTGTGGGTCAGGTGTGGTCAAGGAAATGGAATCTGAGGGCTTCCTACAAGACCTTTGTATGACAGCCTCCTCCTCATGCAGCTCACAAAAGGCTTCACTGCACTCTGGTCCTGTGTGACTTCTCTCTCCCCTTTCCAGTCACTCTGCATCACTTTCTACCACATTACCTTATTTTGTTTTCTTTGTGACCAGTGTCACTAAACACAATAAATACACAGGTAGACACATACATATATCACATGTGGGTAGGTAACAGGTGTGTCAGTCATTTTTCTCTCAGTGTGACAAAATACTCAAGTGAACTAATTTATAAGGAGGGGAAATTTATCTTGGCCTAGGATTCCAGAAGTTTTCAAGGTCAGTTGGTTTGGGGCCCAGGACGAAACATCGTGTCTTGGTGGGGAGCATGTTAGGGCAAACTTGCTCATCTCACAGATGCCAGGAAGAAATCGGTATCCCACAACCCTCCTGAGATCATGTACTCAGTGACCTAACTTCTTTCCACTAGACTCACCTCCTAAAAGTTCCTCCCAATACTACCATGTGCTAGCAACCAAACTGTCAACACCTGAGACTTTGCAGGACCTGCTAGGCCTAAACTGTAACAATAGATTTTAAGAATAATGAATAAACAAATGTATACTTGTTATAACTAACAACAGCTGTGTGTGGTGATGCACACCTTTAACCTCATGAGTTGTGAAGCCTCAACAAAACAATGTTTAGTGCACAGTAGGCCTTTCTGAATATCAGCTCCTTCCTAGGCCCTCTGCTTAAACAGGAAACCTGCTGTCGTTTAGAAAGGGCCTAAATATTCAGAACAACATCAAGGATGTTCTTTCTTGCTTGCTTTCTTTTTTGTGCTTGATAAAACTGAGTCCACTTAAATATATATGCCTCTTTAAATCATTTAAATTGAATTCATGTAAACTGCAGACGTACTTGTTGGGGCCTATGGATCCTTACTTTTACCAGCAATGCCATCATGTTAACCCTCTTTCCTTCCCAGGCTTGACCTCAAATGCTGTAGCTGGAATTTTGTAGTACAAATGATTCTTGTCTTCTGAGCCTGGAGAGCTGCAGTTGGATGGAGACAGAGTAAACAGAGAGAAGCCAGGACCTTGGCTGAGGAACCACCTGTGTCCTGGGAGCGGGTCCTCTGGGGGAGGGAGGAAGAAGGCTGGGTGGCCTGTTGGGAGGAGAGGAATCAGATCGGGAAGGGAGGACTGAGTTGAGCAGAACTCAGCAGATTCTTTGGCATGCACTGCAGAAGGATTCCCTGAAGGGCTGCACAGAGAAGAAATGTGCTGTGTGCTTGGCAGGCCAGAAACCACAGAGAACCTGGCCAGGCTTTTGGAGGATTTGGGAGCAGAAAAGCAGACTCTCTAGGTGGTTATTTATAGAGCCGGCAGCAATAATGATCAGTTAGAAAAAATAAATTATAACTCAGTTGAACCTGAAATAACTTTGCTTTTGCAACCCCAGGCATTCCGCATGGGCTGCTCGGGCAAGGCTCCCTCCCAGGAGTTCTCCAGGAGGCTGAGGGCGGGCCCACGCCAGGCCCTCCTAAGCTTCAGAGCCCTCAATAGGGCCATGGAGAAGGAGTTTCTGGCTAGACACAGGGACCATCCTGGCTAGGCGACTCCTTTTTCTTTCCATACACCGCCCCCCCAGTAGCTAGGTCGACCCTCCTTTCCTCCCTGACACATCCGTAACATGCTTGCAGAAGGTGGACCTTGGAGGGAGTGTGGAGTCCATGGCGTGCTGAGTGCTGGCTTCTACACACTTCACCCATGGGATTGTGTGCACACCGGCTTGTTGTTGGCGTCTGTGTTTCGGCTGTAGCAAGCACTTCTGGTTGAAATGCCTTTGGAGAAGGTGGCAAGTTCAGAGGACTGCAATCTTTCATCCTGCCCTTAGCCAACAAGAAGGATCACGCCAGTGTTCACACTGAGTGCTTGGCAGCAGGGTCACCTTGAGCTTGCCCAGCCTGCCACTTGGCATCTTGACACTTGGGCATCTGGCCTGCTCCCCCTCTCCTACCCATCTGCTCCTGTATTTCCATCCATCCATTCATTCATCCATTTGATTTTCAATCAACAAATTTTTATTAAGTGTCTGTCATATGCCAGGTCTTGGGGATACAGAAAGAAAGGGTAAAATCCAGGAGCTGCACACTGGTGCCATGTAAGCTATTCTGGTTGTATTTTATCTGACTCTCAATATGGTGCCTTAAATTTGAGTTTTCTGCTGACACATCAAGATTACCTGATCTCCCATGTGGATTCTGATACCTGCTTTTCCCTGTGCATCTGAAGTTCTGGCTGTGTGGGCCGCATCCTCGCTCACAGCACTCCTCTCATGGGCAGCTGCCCCCTTTGGATAAGGCCAGCCTTTCTAAGTCATCACAGCACTGTGATTCCCTGTTGTCTGGCCAACATCAAGACAGTCACCAGTCCCCCTTCTATAAACAAGCCGGAGACAGATTTTGACAGCATAGCGTGAGAGCTCACGGGACATGGCAAGATGAACCTCAGCAGAGGCAGGAGTGGGGCTTTCTCACTTCATGGCCAGCACTGCCCACACTGAAACTAGAGGCCCAGGCCCTTCCAGTCTGTGCCTGGCTCTGCAGTCCTTAGTGGACACCACTCCCATGCATCTGCTGGGTGCCCCGGGGGTAGATGCTGACCCCAAGCAGAAGAGAAAGAGGGAGCAAGAGAGAGAAGGAGAGAGGGAGAGAGGGAAAGAATGAGATACGCGATAAAGACAGGTCTGTCTCCATTCTCAAAAGATGACAGGTGGCCTAGGTACTACATGTGTGCATGGACAGGCAGAATAGGCTTCATGGGGTTTTGGTCCTCCCTCTCGTTCTCTGGCCCCCTTTTCACTCATTCTTAAAAGCCAGAAGCCCTTGACATGTGGGTTCCTCCTGTCCTATTTGGCACCATCACACACACGTGTTTACTGTTGTCTGTAGGCAGGGCCCTCCACAGTTGGCATCAGCAGCCCAGAGCTGGCTCTGGAAGGTGGCAGTGGAGACTCTGGGTAATTTCCAGAGGGTTCACTTTGACCAGTTCACAGGTGCTGCGAACTCCACTGGTAAAGCCGTGGCTGGCCCTGCTCCCCTGGGGACCCCCTTCACACAGCCTTTTCCTCACTCACTCTCAACACCCTGCAAGTCCCTTCCTTTTCTTCATGAATGATGAAGTCCTTTAATCATTTAAGCCTTTGATGTGTGATAGCTTCCTGAAAACTCCCTGATTCAAGCAATCCCCAGCACCTGTTATATCATAGCAATATTGTCTGAAACCAGACAATACATCCATGACCCAGATGTTCCAGTAAATACAGCACTTTAGAGCCAAAAGAGAACTCAGCCACTGAAGATGGCCTCATCCAGCCTGTCACTTTGCTCCCCATGTGCCCTCCTCGTGTGTGTCATCTGGCAGTGAACTCTGGCATCCAGCAGTTCCTGTTGTGGTGATGGATTCTCTGCCCTCAGCCAGATTGTGGGCTCCTCTATGGCAGAAACTGGCTGCTTTACTGTGTCCTGTCAGCATCGTATCCCAGTCCTGCATACAGCTGGCTCAGCTGTTAGGGGATGGTAACCACTTGCTGGATTGAATTCATCTCTTGGTAGAAAAGATAGGTTACTCTTTGCATGAAACTTGTCAGTAAGGCTATCACTGAAGGAAGAGGGGAAGGAGCTTGGGAGTGAGTCAGAGTGGGAATATCTGTAACATGAAGGCATGTTATGGCCAAAAGCCACATTGCCTGGGCATTAAAATCAGCGCAGCAAGCAATGCAGCCTGCTAAGGCTAGTAAGGGAGCCCTGGGAAAAGGAAAGAGTATAGATGGTGCCTAGAGGAGGAGAGTAGACACTATCTGTAAGGACCTAATGATCAAGACCTTATGATCAGAGGACCCCTGGCCTCTCACAAGCTGCTGTCTCTGGTACTCAAGTATCCAGAGAACTTCAGCCAGAACTGGAGGGCTCTGCTTGCATTCTACCACGTTTTGTGGTTCAGTTCCTGTGCTCCTCTGTGGCTCCTCACAGTGACCTTCTTCTGGGCTCCCTACTGGCAGTACCACTATGGCTATCCCAGGGTTCCAACTACCCAGGCCTGGCACCCCAGGACTGCTGCAGTTTTGCTGGGTGTACCAGGACTAAGAGATGTGACAGAGCATAACTGAGTGGTATTGTGTGCCCTGAAAAATGTCGCCCATTTGGAGCCCTCCAGAGCCTGCATGGTCTTGTTATAAATAACCTTATTCAGTAACCAGTGATAGACCTTTACTATCTGTGGGGTTTCCACATATTTTAAATTCTTTGATTATCACAAATGCCTTAACCCTTTACTGTCCCCAGATATCTCCACTGCATACAAAAAAACCTGAGGCTCAGAGAGGTTTAAATGACTAGTCTGAGGCTTCCACCCAAATCTTCTGACCCTGAAGCATCTCGTTATTCCTTACGCTTGCTGCCTCCCAGACCTTATATGTCTAGATAAAGCTGCCTCATGAGCACCTTTCCACATGAAACAGCAGCAGAACCGAGAAGGGACTCAGCACCACCCCTATCCCGAACTCCCTGTCATTGAGAACACCAGCGAGGTAACAGTTTCCCTGTTTCATGCTCTGCTAAAGCCCAGAGCCCCTCTCCTACTATTAAAAATAAGAGAAATGGCAAAAAAGTCCAGCTTTGGGAACCACACTGGGAGAAGATATTTAGCTTTTTAAATTCTTCTGTACGTTCCTATGTTACTCAGTAGATATGTGTAGGAAGCCTGCTGTGTGTCAGGCACTGTTGTGAGTTCTGGGGTTATGCTGAATGAGACAGACAAAGGATGTCACTTTTTAGAGCTTATACCCTAGTGTTTGGTGGTACTGTGCAAGTCAGCGATGAGCAGAATGTCTTGGGTAGAGCAGGGAGCTATACAGAAAGAGGAGAAGGCCGATGGATGGGAGGAATGCGACTGCAGAAGGTGGAAGTGGGAACAGCATAGCCAGGGGAGATTTCAGGGGCAAACATGCAAGCTGCGGCTCAATGCAAAAAGAGAAAACTTGAGCTCAATGTGAGAAAGCTGAGGTAAGAAGGCTTCTTGCAAGAGGGACCAGCAAAGGCTAAGGTTAGAGAACAGCTCATCATGCAACATTAGGAGACAAGATTCTGTGTGGCAGAGTCTGTGTGCTATTGTCACTGTAGTCCTGCAACCCTGTGCCCGGTGGGAGGCGTGATCTGGGGACCCTCTGCAAATATTGGGAAAATCCTGAGTAAGCCATTCAGAGGTGTAGGCATACCATTGAGGAGACTCACAGCTGAAGTTGGAGAGAACTAGGAGCTCTTCTATTCCAGCCTGACTGAGAAATGACCATGGCATGCAGTAAGGAAGGAGAAGCCTGAATTTCTGATCACAGAAACTCTTTGCCCTTGTGATTCCAGTAATGGCAGGAGGTTTTCTAAGACCCTATAGTTATTATTGCTCTAAAAATTTTTTTTATTAGTTTGTATTTGCAGCACATAATGATACAGTCCTCATGGGGAGTTGGTACATGTAGTACATTAGCACATCTTAATTCTTTTTACTTCCATATTTATGATTTCGGGAACAGTGTTGGCTTTGTAGTTTATGTTCTGCTGTTGACTCATTGTTTCCTTGATTTGCCTACTTTCCATGAACTTCATCTAATTGGTACTGTTTTAAGTGAAATAGATTAGATAACTGCTAAGATTGTTAATCTTAAAAGAATTGATGAATAGTTTTCACTGTGTCACAGCTGTTCTGCCTTTGCGTTGGGTGACCTTACAGTGCTTGGTGAAAGTGAGTCATTGGTAGATCCTTTAATGTAAGACAGTGCTTGATGTAAACCAGTGGTTCTTAAAGCTTCCAGACTGCAGCAGCAGTACCTGGACAGTTGTCAGAAACACAGATTGTCAGCTTTCACCCCAGAGCTGCTGAGTCAAGAATCCTAGGCGTGTAACCACGTATCTGTGTTTTAATGACATGTCCAGATGATTCCGATGCATGTTAAAGTCAGAGGGCCGCTCGTGTAGAGTGTGTACCTCAAGATTTGGAGCTACAAGAGATAGATTCTTACCTCCCAGTTCCTGTCATGGTTGCATTTGTGTGGTGTTTATCTAAGCCAGCTTTGAACACTGCCCTGCAGCTGTAATGCAGGAGGAGAGCTCCTGGCTCACACTGAGGTTGGGCCCTTGTACTCTTGCCTGGTTTCACGTCCAACACACATGGATACATGTTCTGGTAGAGCAGGCACTGGCTTGGAGGGGAGTCTTCGCAAGGGGTAAGCTCACCCCAGAAGCTTCACTGAAAGTGCTGCAGGATTTGCTTCTATGGAGACTGAGTAAAGTAGAATAGTGTGTTAGCTTTTTGTTGCTGGGACCAAATACCTGAAAAAAAATGTAGGGGAAGACGGTTTTGTTTTGGATCATGGTTTAAGAGGGTTCAGTTCATGGTCACTTGGTTCCTTTGTTTCTGGGCTGTGGTGAGGCAGAGCTTCGTGGTGGAAGGGTATGGCAAAGGAAAGCTGCTCACCTAATGGCAGCTGGGAAGGGGAAAGGGAAGGAGAGAAAATGAGACAGACAGAGAGAGACAGATGACAGAGAGAGAGAGAGTGAGAAAGAGAGAGAGAGTGAAGTATCAGGACAAGGTATGTCCTTCAAAGGCATATCCTGAGTGACCTACTTCCTCCCACCGAGCCCCACTTCCTAATAACCTATTCAGCTATGAACTCATCAATGAATTAATTGATTAATGAGGTGAGCACCTTTATGGTGCAGTCAACTCTCTAGGCACCACCTCTGAACACTGATCAAGCCTTCAGTACATGAGTCTTTGGGGGGACATTTCATATTTAAACTGTAACAAGGAGTTCATTGATTACGGTTAGTCTTTGTGTTTTGTTAAAGTATGAAATTGGCCTAGGTAGGTAAATCTGCTTGCACTTGCATTGTGACAATTGGTGTGATGAAAGGTCTTGGGTTCCTTATAAAAAGTAGCCTAGGGACCCTGCTGTACACTGATTTTGCAGTTCTGGTCCAGTTTGGCTTCCCTCATCTCGCCGTCCACTCATAACTAGAATGAGGTGACGGGAGGTCCAGATCACCCAGCACTGCCCCGTGTCTCCCCTTCCTATCCCTCTCAGTCTGGTGACTCGGATTTGGCCCTGCGTTGCCCACTCCTGCTGCATCTTACCCAGTCGAGGGATGAAAGGTCTTGGCACCTTCCTGAAGCATGAGAAGAAAGGAAGTTCTGAAAGCACAGATCCAAGACCGCCAGAGGCTGAAGACACCGATCCCTGGAGGGGCCACTCACACACCGCCAGGAGCCAAGGAGAGCTGGACCTGGAAGAACATGGACCCAACAAGAGTGGAAGTAAGTTTATTTCTGTGGTGGGCTTAGGGTCAGTAGGAGGTAAAATGTGGGAGGCAGGGCTGGGAGGGCCTCTTCTGGGCCAGAAGGTAGAAACTGGGAGGCAGATGGGCAAAGCAGGAGTTGACAAGGCCATAGCAAAGAATCTCCAGCCCAGGCTGGCCTCGCCTCTCTGCTCACACCTTCTGCCCTTCCTTCTGTATTCGCTCATCTTTAATGCTCCCTGCTTGCATCTCTCCTTCCTCCCACCAATCTATCTACCCTGCCAGCCAAGTCAACCTGTGTGTGCTCTTGCTCCTCCCCCAGCTCGTGTCATAGCCCTCCCATTCCCCACTCACACTGCTTGTCAATCATTGCTGCCCATGATTGACAGGATATACAGAGGGCAGCAGAGTCCAATTGTGATAAGCACTTTCCCTTTTGCAGATTCCAGCAATCCCAAAGGTCATCTACATCTGTGCCCAGGCAGCTATGTGGGGCCCACGGAGTGGAAGATAACACAGTGGCTGCTCTCTCACTTTGCAACTGCAGAAGCTGGAACAAGGGCCCAAGAAGCCAAAGAAGCCACATGAATCCAGTTCCAAAGCTGTCTGAATGACCTTGAGAGAATTTGCCTACCAAATTATGGCCAGTTGTGCCAACAGACATTTAGAAGAAACCTCCTTTCTATTGGCTCCCATCATACCTGGATACCATTGCTCTCGGGATCTGGACCATCTTCTGTGTACCTTGGAGCATCAATTCCTGTTTCAACTGTGGGAGTTCTGGTCTACTTTCCCCATGAGGAAACCTTCGCTTTGTCATCTTCTGGAGTTCTGGATTAGACTGTCTTACCTGGAACCAGGTTATGTTAGGCTAAATGTGCCTCTAGGCATTCCTGTGTCTCAGAAGTTGTCGAATGCACATCACCTGTGTTTCATTAGTGACTAGAGGTCCACTTCCGGTAGACCTGGCCTGGTCAGTGTTTCTCATGGTCAGCTCTATAGTATCTTTGTCCCATCCCCTGTCTAACTCAGGTGAGACTTGCCCAGTGGTGAGTTGTTCTCCTCTGATAGCGTAGATGTGGAGAGAAAGTGTGGCTCGACGGGCCTGCCTTCGTTGTCAGTTTTGAGGCAATTGGAGCATGGCTCTATCCAGGGAGGAAAATGACTCGGAAGGAAACTGTCCTTATCTCGGGCTCAACCTCCACTGTACTCTCACAACTCTTATTCTTGCCGTTTGTGTCTGTCCTAATCCAGGAGAACTGTGCTTTTCCTTTTTAATTAAATATAATTATGGCTGTTTTCATTATTGAAAAACAGTTCATGCTTATTACATAAACATCAGAAATATAGACAAATAAAAGAGAAAAACTACCCCCAAATCTTATCCCAAAGACAAGACGGCCACCGACTCATATAGTTATACAGTGTCATATGCATACATATTACTTATATATTTAAATGTAACTGTAATGTCACAATGCCATTTATATTCTTTGATAACAACATGCTGTCATTTGATGCCTTATGAATATATTTCTATAGCAACCAGCTCAGGTCTACTGGAATTATAAGAGTATTCGATTATATAGCTATGCCATCATTTATTTCATCTCTCATAGTTTAGGTTAGTCTCTCATAGTATTTCCTACTTTTCTATATTGACATTCATAAACATGGTTTTAGTTTAATTTGCCTATAATTATTTCCTTAAGGTAAATTCTTAGAAGGGCATTGAAAGATGAGTAGGAAAGGTTACAAAGATTTCCAAATCTGGAGCCAGCACTAACTGCTCAGACCCAAACACATTAGAAGTAAGGGCCCTGGGAAAGCTGTACACGCCCTTTCCTAGGTGTCTTTCCGTATTTATACCTGGAAAGCCATGACTTCCTTCATCTTGCCCAGAACAGAGAGTAGCCCTCAATGAAGGATGAGGGACAAGTAGGGAGTAAGAGAGTAGCGCTATCAGTTTGGGTTTGGTTTCTGGGTAAACTTCACAGTTCCTCATTGGATACTGAGAAATGATTGTTCATTCATTACCCATTTATGGAGCAAGTGTTGCTTTCAGATGCCAGACAAGAGGCTGAGAAGGCATAGATGGATTAAATAGGGACTCTTCTCTCAGGAATAGCACAGCTGAGGAAGACCAGTGATAGCATACATTTACTCCATGGTTAAGTAAGAGGAAAAATATAAGATCAATAATATATTTCAGGGTAGAAAACTTGGAACCATCTGAAAGTCCCATGGGGAAAATACGTGGTTCCTGTAATCTATTGGCCCATTCATCGTAGCTAACACCTTTGAGTGTGTCCTTTGGTGTCGAGACTTGTTAATTTGTGGTCGTCCTCGCTGGACACAACCTTCCTGGAGGCATTGCCTGTGTCATTCCTTTGCACCTATAGCCAACTGGTACCATCTTATACCACGCCCTGTGAAATCTGTTCAATGCAAAATTCAAATTGGAGTAAACAAAATTAAAGGTAAAGAGATTCATGAGTTGAAACAAAGTCTCAATGTTTTATGTATGTAAGAAAATTTGAATTAATTCATATCCTTCTGCCTGATAGAAACTTTGTCAGATATTTCATTATAGAAGAAACAATCACATTCCAGAAAATGTGGGAACTAGAGAAAAGGAGCATTATCACTCCATCTCACCATCCTAACCCAGGGCATGACCTTCACTCTGAAAAATTTTTATTGAGATGGTGCTGAAGACAAGAGCTAAGAAGTATGTGAGATTTTCAAAGTTTTAATCCCCAATTTTATTGTTAATTAAATATGTTTGGTAGTGAATCACATTCATTAGTTTAAAATTCAAATACACAAAAAGCATAGGCTGAAAAGTCCATGAGGCCAGCCTGGAGACATCCTGGTTCTCATTGTCCTGTGTATCCTTCTAGAGTTTTTGCACATGCAAAATCATGCAGGTTTATAAAATATAAATGTTTTCTAGAAGGCTTTGGCAAAACTGTTACCAAATGTTCTAAATTTAGCTAAGCTATCTTCATTAATTCTAATGGCAGGCCCAAGGAACAGATGAAGAAAAGAACAGGGCAGAGGGGAGGGAGAAGGGGAGGGGAGGGAAGGGGATAGGGAGAAGAAGAAAGAGAGAGAAAGAGAGAGAGAGAGAGAGAGAGAGAGAGAGAGAGAGAGAACACAGAATAGATCAAAGAGAGTAAAAGAACAATCTTTCATTTATCCAACTAGTATTTACTCTATGCCCAGGTGATACATGCATAAAAATATTCCCTTGGAGGGAGTTATTTTAAAAATGGTGGTAAGCAATATACATAATCAAAAGTAAATTGTAAAGTCTGTCGGAGTGTGATATGTGTCATGGAAAGACTCAAGTAGGTGCAGCAGATGAGGAGCCTCAGGAGAGAGTGGTCAGAGAGGGCTTCACTGAGGATCACTGAAGGAGGCGAGGGGGTTGGCCCTGCAGATATCCAGGGACAGAGCACAGAGGCAGGAAGAGGTGGAGCAGAGCCTTGTGGGGGAAGTCAAGGCCTAGCGGTCTCCATAGCCCCCTTCCCCCAGCTCCAGCTGCTCCTGGGAGCTGCCCGCAGCTGACCTCTCTCTCCCTCCTACCACGGGTCAGGGGTTCTGTCCCTAGTGCTAAAGTTACTGTCTACTAGACATCAGATTGTCCTCTCTCTAAATGTTAATTCTGAAGCTTAATTTGACTCCTTCCAAAGGTAATTCTGTGGTTTAGCTGTTAGTTTGAGTAAGGAGAGGAGAGCGGCAATCCTATTGTAGTAGGTAGACAAGATTGACACTGCAGGGTCCTGGCTTTTAAACCAATCTTGTTTTCAAGCCTTTTGTCGGATTCATTATTCAGTCTTTGTGGTCCTCAGATTCCTCTCTCAGGAAATAAAGAGATGTGTTCAGTTGGCTTTAGGGCTGACTCTAACACTGGTTTTCAAGCTCTGTGACCTGTGAGCAGTTCAGGTAGGAAGTGGCATCAGATGACATTTAGTAGCACCAAGGAACACAGAGGACTCTGTGTGTGCACGTGTGCCACCACCTTATTTCCCTGCTAGATTAGCAGAGCCCAGACCATCCTTAAAGTAGAATATTTCATCCAAGTGAGCCCAGAATCCCCCAAGTGAACAGAGGAGACTGGGGACACAGTTAATTATTTCACTCTTCTTGCCGCCATTAGCAGTGCACTTCCCTTTTAGCCCAGAAGAGCTGGTTTCCCCCTGCCCCTCAGCAGAGCTGATTCTCCATCTGCGATGGGAGTGTCCTGCTGGGGCCAGGGCTCCTTGTCTTGTTCCTTTGGGCTGCAGAGGTTCCCTCCCTGTTTAGTGTCTTCCAGTCTGATGCTGGGATTCTTCATCCACCTGGGGAATTATACACTGAGGAGAAGGGAAGCGTGTCATTGGCACCACCCTTGTTCCAGCTCAGTCCCTGTGAATTTAAAACTCAGAATGTGTGTAAGAGGTTGTGGGGGCAGAGTGGGGCCTCTGGAAATTTCATTTAGAGGCAGAGATGTTAAACATGAATAGAAGCCTTTTCTTTCACCCTCAAAGGGTGAGTCACCTTGGTTATAGTTACTCTCTTGCTTATTCCTTACTGTGTCTTTTGTTATCTCTGCCCCCTCACGCCTCCTACCCCTACTCATCTTTAGCGTTCTTAGTTGCTTTTATACAGATCAGCTGAAGAGTGGCTTGCAGAATACTGCTTCTCTTCCACTGCTGGAGTTCATGGGCATTGTGTTCCCTTGCACTGGGAGGAAATATACATGACCATGCACTTTCCGCTCAGAAAGGACCCTGACATGTTTAACTGTTAAAATCAACTTCTGGTTTGTGTTACTTTCTCATTGCCTTTTCTTTACATGCGTATGAAAATCACTCCATTACTTCTTACATTTCGTGCAATGCCCTTTGTCTCCATCAACTGTTGTGGAGAGAAATTTTATTTGGAATATTCATAACAAGTCTATCGCTAATTATCACTTTAACAATGTGTTATGGAGTGTATCCATGCAGTCATCTGGAAAAGCACATATGCCATGAAATTTGGGGACTTGCTGTATGCTGTGGGTGCCCAGTCTCAGTGTTTCATCAGATCTTTGCTTGGGGAGGAGGTAGAGGTGCTTTGTGAGAGAGGATGGAGGCCTGCATCCTGCATGCCTGTCCTCATAGCAACAGTTTCCAGGGTGACTTGCCTTGGAGTGTAAAAAAAGCCTTAATGTGAAACAAAAACCGTTCCCTACTCTGCAGCCCCATTTTGGAAAGCTGCGGTCAGCCCAGGTCAGTGCCAGGTGGACGGATCTTAGTCACAGATCTGATCGCAGATGAAGACTCTGCTGGTTGTGATACCTTCCTGGCACCCTGGGAAGAAGAGTGGGGCTAAAATTGCCACCTGATTGGCACATGTCAGAAGCAGATGAAGAGTGACCTCAGCATGTCAGGATGAGGAAGGAAAGAATGCCTGTCTTTCTTCTTGTTCTCTCTTCTTAGGGGAAAGGAGAATGATCAACTCACACTGGGTTCCTTCTCCAGGATTCTCAGCAAGCCTGGGATTTGGGAGACTAGAATCATATTTTTGCCAGGGCACATGGAATGCTTCCCTCTGAGACTTCCTGTTGGACGTGGATGAAGCTCTAGAGGCTGCCTACAAATGAGGGCAGAGTCATGGAGCCTAATGGAGCGCAGCTCCTGATCCGAGTGCAGTCCTACTGCAGGAATAAATCAAGCAGCCTTCAGGTGGGGCCAGGAATAGACGGAGGGAAACGATTGACCACATCTAGCTCAGCGTGACTTTGTGGATCCTTTGAAGCTCTCGCGTTTAATGCAAGGAGAGGATTCAGACTCAGGAATATACTGAAGGATATTATTTGGAAGAATGTAAAATTGCCTGTGTTATACTGAGTTTTTAGTAATGAGTTTTTTTTGGCATTTAGAGCCTGGTTTTGTTGGATGTTACTTTAGAAATAATTACTTATTATTTATTGGGTGCTTACTGTACGCTAGGCACATTGTTCATCATAATCTATAACAACTAGCACCAATGGAGTATTTGTGTTGTACCAGATTCTTGAGCACTTTAGATACTGACTTCACTAGATCTTCGAAGGAAGTTCCCATTGGTGCCACCATTAACATGTAGAGAAACTGAGGCTCTGGGTATTAGATAACTTAGCAGGAACACAAACGAAATCAGCAGCTTTAGGTCAGTCTCTCCACTATTTCAGGGCATAGAGGCACCTCTGCTTTTCCCTTTGTGAAACACCAGGAGAGGACTGGGGCTGCAGCTCAGTGGTAGAGCACTTACCTAACATGCGTAAGGCTCTGGGCTTGATGCCTTACATCACAAAAATAAAACGACAACAAAACCAGCATGACAAAGTGCTGAGGAGTAGCAAAAAAGTAGGACAGTGAAAGGGGACAGAGGTCTGTGTGGCTCCAGGAAAAGCACATATGCCATGAAATTTGGCAGCGCTAGTACCAAGCTGGGCTCATGATCTGGGGGCTTTGCGCCTGGTTTACTATCTTGTAAAAACTCAGTGTTAGCTGAGAATTGATTCAATAAACCCTACATTTCCGGACATTTGGTTTCCTTGTTTCTATTTGGGGTGGTGGTGGGACCTTGGAGGAGCTAATGGCCATATATTTGAGGAGGAAAACTTGGGATGTGATTTTAGAGACAAGGCATCACGCCGACTAGGATGTGGCCTTCCTCTGTGGGTGGGTGTGTGGGGGCAGGTGCACTGTGTAGGCGCCAGGGTGAGCAGAGGAAGTGGTAGGTTTGTAGGCAGCAAAACGAGGCTGGCTTAGTTGTTGTCTGACATGGGCCCTCGTGGACCACATCCATTAACTGCACCAACACCACAACTAATAGGTGGGTGATTCAGCTCCTTCCTGCGTTTTATTACCCGACAGAGACTTTAACAGCCCTTTGATTTAGCAAGTTAATAAAGTAACCTCTCAGGCTCTGGTGTTTAACACCAGCTGGATGGCCTGAGGTCTGCTGCTGTCTGGGCCCTCTAGTACAGTCTTAGCCTTGAAAGGAGAGAAAGTTGTGGAATCTGCAGGCTCTCCTCGACAACTCCTTGCTGGGCAGCCCTGCCAGCCCACTGCCTGGGCCCCCTCCAGTGCCATGTGTCCCTCCTCTTGCCAGGGCAGCCACAGAAGAAAGATTAATATCCTGGGAACCTAAAGGTTGGTTGAGGAAGACAGTTGGATGAAAATGTGGGGTACCCAGGTGGGGTCCTGTATTGATTTCCTAGGACTATTATAACAAATTGTCATATTATTACAGTGACCTAAAACAACCTAAGCAACAAATATATTCTATCGCAGGTCTAAAAAACCAGAAATTTGAACTCAAATATCGATGGGGACGTATTCCCTCCAAGGCCCTAAGAGGGATACTTGCATGTATCTTACTGGCTTCTGGTGGTCACCAGTGATCCTTACTGTCCCTTAGCTCATACACAAATCACTCCATCCCATCTCTGTCTGTGTCACACAGACTTCTCCCAGTGTGCATCTGTTTGTCTCTCCTCTTCCTATAAAGCCACAAGCTATATTGGATTTGGGGTGCCCTCATCGGAACTAGTTACAGCTGGAAAGGCCCTGTTGAAAGTAATTTAAGATTCTGAAATTCTGGGTGTGTCCAGATGTCCAGGCCCTTCAGAAACAAGTAAAAGAGGTAGACCCATGCTGAGCCATTCACACGATTGGAGAGGCCTGGTTTCAGGTACCACTTTCTGGTTAAACTTTGTCCAGTGATGGGAAGGTCCTGTAGCTACCCTGCTAAAAATGTGGCTAGTGTGATAGAGAAACTGAGTTTAACATTGGGCATGATCTGAATTAACTTAAACAGTCAAATCATGTGACCAGGGGCTACTGTCAGAGAGAGCAAAACCCTAAGTCAGTGATAGTAAACCTGTTAGAGACGAGTGTCCAAAGTGCAACCCATAACCCACTTATCTGTCACAAAGGGCCAACGCTACAATTAAATCCAATACTGAGGATTTAGTTTAGAAAAAACCTCATACCTTAACATCTTTGGTCTTAAAGGAAAAACAGCATGCATGCCATAGGTTCTCCACCACTCCCCTAAACTCTTCTGGGTGTGGAACAGGAGAAGGACGCATGAATGCTGTGAAAGTCTGGGCAGAGCCATTGCATCCAGGGTGGCTGTCAGCTGTTTATGAAGCTAAGAATGACTTGAGGAGGTCTCTTTCCATCTTCTGCTAGGGGAAGGATGTCTCACGGGATCACGGTGCCACGGGACAGTGATCTCAGGAATTCCTAAAGCATAAGCGCCTCTTTCAAGGGAAGTCATTTATACTTTTGACCTATAGGACCATTAATTGGAGGAGGGGCTGGTATGGATTGGTGTTAAGGGGAGGATACCAGAGACCTTCCTAGGGTTCCACCTTTCCTTCTCTTGAACCCTGAAGCACAAAGTGAAGAAACTATGGCCTAGTACCCCTGTGGGAGAACAAGAAATGGAGGTTCAGAGAGGTAACAAGATCAAACAGCAAGTGGTTTGATGAATATCATTATCCTTGGATTTCTGAGAATCCACTCCTGGGTCCTCCTAAAGGTCCACCCTGAGAAAAGATAACTCAGCTACTATGAAAAATGTGTGAGATTTCTGGTGTAGGATCAGATGCCACTTCTGGCTTTAATCATATCAGAAGGTGTTTATTCAGTTGTGGTTTTGGTTTTGTGAATGGCTGAGAGCTGTATGTGACAATGCTATGCACGAGTACCACTCATCAGATGCACACTATGTACCAGGTGCTGGCTGAGTAATGTCCTTCATCTCATTGTGTCATCGAATCCCCATAGCTTGGTAATGTTGGCATTATTTCCTCCATTTGGGAAAACCAAGGCTCAGGAAAGGGGAAGGCAGGGTTCCAAACCCATGCTCCTTGCTCACAGAGATACTACCTCCCTAGAATGATGGTAATAAATATAAAATATCTGCCATGAATTAAGAAGAGTGTCCTAAAAACTCAGGGTGCCATTTAAAGGTGAAGATGAGACAGTGCAGCTCGTGAAAGAAGGCCAGGCCATACCTGAAGCTGATCTCAAGCAGGTACAAGGCACAGGCACCCCAACAGCAATGCTGTGGTAAGAAAGCGAGGAGCAGAACGACAGCATCATGGAAAGTGCAAGCCGCCTGGGATGTGCGGGAGGATAGGAGCCGATGATTATGGCCGCAGAGGGCAACAGGACAGATCCTTGTGTGATGGAAATACCATCTCTTGCCTGCACCCATGGTATCATGTGGGCCATGAGACTGTGGTATAATGTGGTTTTGCAAGACGTCAGCACTGGGGGAAGCTAGGGGAAAGCTAGATGAGAATTCCTTGCGAATCTATGCAAGTTTAGCTTTAAAAGTATATACACAGTCTGTCAAAAAATGTCTACTCTTTAAGAAAGGAAAAATAGTATGCTTATTGTCAATAGACAGTGTTACCCTTGTCTGGGGGACCCTAGAGGATGCCATAGGTTGTAGAATACCCACTACGCTGCCAGCTCTTTGAGAAGAAACTGAAAATGCATGTCAACAATCTCAGTGATTGAGGTTTCCCCAGCAGCAGTTCGTCATCCTGACATCTGGAAGCCAGTGGGCAGCACTTTGGGCACCTACTGTAACTGTGGAGGCCAAAGTTAATTTGTGTTAATATGGTAGTATCTCAATAAATTTGTTATTGAAATATTTATACAAGGTTTTCTTTCCTTGAAGCATGTCTCCATTTTTGGCAGACTCTGTATATATTGTAGGGGGGAGACACAGACAGACAGACACACACACACACACACACACACAGTTCACAGACTCCCACCCTTTTACCTCTTGCATGCATTGTAGAAGGAGCTTGCATTGTGTCTTTTGCAGCATAGTATCCTTAGGTGTCTGTTCCAAATGGACCAAGAGGAGCCCATGCCTGAGAGCTAGGCAGACGGCAGTGAGAGAGACAGAGATGGCCAGAATCCCCAGAGGTGGGGACACTACTCGGTGCCAGGTGCTGTTCCAGGGCTGAGGTTAGGAAAGCCAGTGCAATGCCTGAAAGTCTGCATTTTGCGATGGGAGACAGATACAAATTAGGAACAGGGCAATCCCAGGTGCTGACAGGTGCTATGAAAAAGATGAAAGAGCAAAGTGTGGTAGAGTGGCTGGGAGACTGCCTTTGCTGGAACAGTCAAGGAAGGCTTCTTCGAGGAGGTGGCACTTGAGGAAAACCTAAATGAGAAGAAGGCAGCCATGTGAACATGTGAGGAAGAGCATTCTAAGCAGGAGGAAGAGCAGAGAGAGAAGCAGGAGCTCTGAGACAGGAATAAGCTTGTGCATAAGGGGCAAGGTGAAGGCCATAGGAAGGGATGCACTGGCATTGAGAGCTGGAGAGAAATGAAGATAGAGACAGGCAAGGTCAGATCTAATAGGCAGGCGCTTGCAGGCATTGGTAAGGAGTTTCTATTGCGAGTCTCAGGCAGGTTTGAAGTAGGGACATGGCCAGCTATGTGTGGATGGGTTTTGAAGGGCAGGTGTGGAAAACAGGAGACCACATTGACCTACTGCAATGGACATGCAAAATGGCAGTGTTGTGCATAGGGCTCTGGCATTGGCATGGAAGACTTGTTAGGTCTGGGTTGATTGTACTGGTCGCGGTCTTTTAGCATGTCCTTCAGAGAATAGCACTAAAAATAAAAAGAGGTTACCTAGGTATTCAGTTATTTTGTTCTCCATGCCAGGTAAATTAGGTGGCATCACTTCTGTGTTCAGAACCCTAATGGCTTCACTGGTAGTTTATAATTTTCTACCACGGGCCAGGCACAGTACTGGAGACTTCTCAGAGCCTTGTGTGCTATAGGGAAATAGACCAGCAGACACACACATTCCTACCCCTTGTTTTGGAATTTTCTGACCTATGATGTGCTTTCATACACACACCTTGATTCGATCACCATGACCATCCTAGTTGATAGGCGAGCAAGGTGGGATCATGTGTGCATTGTTTCTAAAGATGTTAAATCTCACAGATGAGAGATACCCCAGCCATGGTCTCATTTCTGTGTTTGCCAGAGCTGATCAGGAGTTTGCCTGTGGAAGTCCTTCTTCTGTACCTATGCTGCAGGACCCTGACCCACAGCACCATCGCCCCCCGGGAAACAGAAATGCAGCTCTCAGGCCTCATCTTAGTTCCTTTCCCCATGGCTAAGACAAAATACCTGACACCCACTAAAGTAGGAAAGATGTCTTTTAACTCACAGTTTGTAGTGGTCTCAGTCCATAGTCCGTTGGCTCCAAAGCAGGGAGACATGGCACAGAGGCATCACAGAGGAGGCACTGTTCATGGCACGGCAGGCAGGAAGCTGCGTGCCTTCCTTCCTTTTTCCCTTTTATTCCACCTCCAGCAGTAGGGTTCAAGCCTATTGCTTTGTGCCACCCACACGCAGAGTGGATCCTCCCTCTTCAGTAAGCCCGTTATCCACACCCAGAACTATGCTAAACCAATTCGTAGACTAGACCAATATCACATACCCCTTATCCAGTCACCTCTCAAAAGCCCCACCTATTAATACATGAGACTTCGGGGGAGCAACTAAATTGTGATGGTGAACCCATGGCACACGGGCTACAGCAGGCTGTTTGTGGCATGGAAAGCTCTAAGGTTCACCACCCCGGTCTAAGTGTAAACCATAAGAGGCCCAATCCCAGATCATACGATTCAGAATATGAAATTTAAAAAGGTGGCTTGGGTGATTCTTACACACATTGAAATCTGAGAAATTTAGCCATGCATTTCTTCTCTGTTGAGGGTAAAATGGTGACTTGTCCCTCAGCAAGAATTCCCATCTACATTGTTTGTCAACACAATACTGGGCTAAATGTAAAGCTCAAGTCTTCCACTCTCCAAGTTCAAATCCTGGTTTCATTACTTATCAGCTATATGATGTTGGATAGGTTAGGTCATTTTCTGTGCTTCAGTGGCCTTAACTCCAGGATGCCTCTAACATGTCACCAACTGACTATTGCCTGGGTTAAATGAAATAGATATTCAAAGCCAGCGTCCCACAGACCTTGCTCTGAGTCAGGCGGTACTCTCACATTTCCCAGGGGCTTAGACTCATGCCTTATGCTCCAGTGTCAGATTGGTGTTGCTTTTTCCTTACCTTATGGGACGCTGGAAAGAGGCTCAACACTTCTTCAGTACTGATGTGAAGAGGTTAATTCATAACACTCTAAGGCCTCCACAACCCCTGTGTTCAGCATACCCTTAAAGGTTTCCCATGAAAGATTCTCCAGCTTTGGTTTAATCTTAAAGTTGGCACTTGGAAGTCCATACGCATCAGATATTACAAAATGTTCTGGGAAGATTTTTTTCAGCTAAACACCTCTAATTCTCACATAGCTATAGACAGCAGTTCTAAGCTGAGTAACCATATAAAATGATAGGGTCCTAGAGCTGGCAAAATTCCTAGTGATCACTGCATTCGCCAACATCATTCTGCAGATAAGAAAACAGGTTCAGAGAGGTCAAGTGACTCGCCTAAGTTCACCCACTTGGTTAATGGCAGAAACAGAGGTAAAAACTAGGGCTCATTCTCAACCTAGTGCTTCTCACTATAGATGTGCATGTGTCTTCTCATTCGTTCTTTCAACAAATATTTCTTAAACACTTACACTGTGCTGGGGACTGTTTAGAAGCTGGGGATATGATGACGAGGACCATAGGGAGATAGCTGTCTTTTGAAGCTTTCATCCTGAAGAGAATAAAAACCAAATTATTTTGGATGTTAACGACCGCAAAACAGAACACAGAATGCAGGGGAAGGTGCTAGGAATTGATGTGGCTGGGACTCTGTGGTCAGGACAGTCCTCTCTGAGACAGAGTTAGAGAGGAGCAGTGAACGAAGGATAGCAGTGAGTCACTCAGGTGTGATGGTAAGAAGCTTCCAGCAAGAGTCAGCCTGCTCCCACCTCTCAGCTCTTCTTCCTGGTACAACTGTCACAGGTTGGCTGCCTCGGACACAGAGTCTGAGATGTTGACCCATCCATGTGCAGGAGGATTTCTGGAGCATGGAGGAAGTGGGGTTGAACAGAGGCAAGGTGAGCTGTGATGCTGTGCGCCTGGGTTGTGTTAGAGTTCTCCAGGGAAAGAGAACCAATAGGATTCATTCTCTCTCTCTCTCTCTCTCTCTCTCTCTCTCTCTCTCTCTCTCTCTCTCTCTTTCTCTCTTTCTGTGAGACAGGGTCTTACTATGTAGCTCAGGCTGTCATTGAACTTGCTTATGTAGCCCAAGCTAACATCTCAGCAATCCTCCTGCCTCAGCCTCCCAAATAGGATAGCTCTGTCTTGATTTATGTTCTCCTTGTCTGAACATTCATTTATTGATCACAGAACTGTTAACGTTTGCTGATTTCTGACTTCTGAGCTGGGTGCTGAAGGGGCAGAAATGAATAAGATCAGTTTTCCATCCTGGAACTTAAGGATTTTGAAGGGGGAAACCCAAGTAGATAGAGAGAGTCACACAAGTATTTTCATGCCGTGAATTGTCTCAAAATATTTCTGTGAGGGCTGCTGTGGTCAATTCAACATTCAAATCCATAGAGTTGGTGGAAGCTTTTTACCTAAATATGGCCCCTTTACACACTGAACAGGGGTCTTGGAATTTGATGAACCCATTTGATTAGCCTTGGAAGGAAGGAAGGGAGGAAGGAATGAAGGGAGAAATAAATTAACTCATACACCAATAACAAGAATAAATAGTGGCTAATATTTAATGTGCCTTACTGTGCCAGGCATCAAAGACTTCTCAGTATTTCTACAAAAGAGGCACTGTTGCTGCTCCATTTTACAGATGAGGAAAACATAATAGAAATTTCAGAGTTCTTGGGTCTTTTTTAAAATTAGGAACATAAATGCATGTTTTGCACTGTGACTTGATTCTATAGGAAGAACTGAATTGATGGAGTATTTAATGTGTGTGTTAATTATCTCGATCCACAGCCTCCAATCTGTCTGAGGCCCCTATCCTTTCTCTGGCATTCACCCAAAGTTGAAACTACTGCTCTGGCTGGGGTGGGGTGGGGGGAGGGAACAGGGAGCCTGACCCAGCCCATTCCTCAGTTTCCCAGCCCATCCACCTCCCAGCAGGGCCTCGGACATCATACCCAGAATGTTGGTGGCACCCACACAATAGTGTAAAACCCAACTAATCTAGACTCCATTGTTGATTTGCCAGTGATAGGAAACTGATGGTATTGGCAAATGGCAGCAGGGAAGAGGTGCCACCATGCCAGTCAAGGGAGTGAGGAAAGAAACAAAGATTCAGAAAAAAATCATCATGTTGGTTTAGGTTTTAGCTCATGCCAGCGAGCGAGGCTGTCCAGTGAAATGCACTTTGTAACTCTTGGAATTGTAGGTAGATTTGTGGTGGGACAAGAATGCATCTCTTCCCTGTTGAGGTTCATGCCTCGTACCTGTTTTAGCCAGAATTCCCTGCTGTTCACTGCCAGCAGACCCCCAAGCTTCAAGACAGCCTGGATACCGCCTTCCTTGGGGGGACTCTCCTGCCCAGGAACAGTGAGGTGGCAAAGCACTTCTGTTAGAGAAGACAGCCGGGACTCTGGGGTCAACCAGATGACTGTGGCTTCTGTGTGACTGGGGAGAGGCCATGCTTCCTTGAGCTTTTCTGTCTTCATCTGTAAACCAGAGGGAATAAGGTCCTAACTCGTCCATTGAAGAATGGGAGAATTAAAGTGAGCAGATTGGTGCCAACCACATAGCAGTACATGGCCACTGTTCGTGCACACTGCAGCAGCCTGAGCAGATTTGAAGTCAGCAACTGTTCTCCCTGGTTTTATTAAAGTAACACATTGTATAGTGTTTGAAAAACATATGCATATATACAGATGAAAAATCACCCATTATCTTGCTACCTAACAACAGCCACTTTTAATGTTTTGGTGTATTATTTACTTTCAGTCTTCTCTCTGATAAATGACTTTTACTATGTTTATAGTTTTAGATTCTCTTACTTTTCTCTTGTCATGAACATTTTTCAATGTCATCTATAATTATTTGGGGAAAAAAAACCGTGATTGTTAGTGGCCATATATGATTTGGGTTTATCATAATTAACTTATCTATTTCCCCTACTGGTTAATTATTATGCCCCTTCTTGTTTTTGCTCTTATCAATGATCATTAATAATAAACAACATATTCTTTAAGCCCATCTCTGATTATTTCACTTGAATAAATTCCTAGGCGTGTATTCCTAGGTCAGAGGGGATATAAGGCCCCTGATATTTATGCCAAACCAAAAGGTTGTATCAGTTTACATCTCTGAACTGGGCTTTGGAAGAAGAGTGATTTCTGAGGTTACATTTCCTCCTCTGGAAAGTATAGATAATAGTATGACCTTGACAGTTTCCTCAGTACTGAATGGTTTGTGTACGTGAGCCATCAAGTCCTTGGCCCAATGCCCGATGCCCTTCTCTCTTTGTCTTCTCTACAGTGCAGTCTAACGGTCTCACGGGAGAACCACACTGTGATCACACATCCTGTAAAGGGCCGGGGCACTCACCCTGCAGGCCCACTTGAAACCTGAGTAAATGGAGCTGCCAATCTGAGACCAAGTACTCTTAATGAGGATCCCCCATTTCTCAGAGTCTCTAAATTCCTCACTCATCCTATCCCAATGGGAGACAGTGCTCAGTCCCTCACCTCTGGGACAGTGACTTCATGTAGCAACTGGACAAAACAGAGACTGACCTTTTACAACATGTTGGTTAACGTGCACAGACATGCAGATGGCTCACAGATTCTGGAACAGAAGGGAGGCAGCTCCATGTGTGACAGAGAAGGCTTTAGATCAGTGCTGTCCCCAAGTAAGGCACAACAGTAGCACAACAGGGTGGCTGTGACCTATCGCACAGTTCATGCCCTGCTCCCGTCACAGCCCATGAGTGGCTGCAGAGAGGGAGAGCAGCTCATGGGACCAGAGGGTCTCCAGCCACCAGGCTGGAAGCGGTGAGGACTAAATGAATTATTGCATGTAAAGCAGTTAGACTAGGACCCAGCACCTGGTCATCACTGCTGTGTGCTAACTCTGATTCCGAAACAAACAACAGAGACTGGACATGACAATACCTTTTCAGTAAGTTGTCCAAGTAGCTTTTCGAGTTGAGGGTTTTTAAATGGGGACTGTTGAGGTGGTCAGTTAGTAGATGGGTTATGTGGGTCACAAAGAAAAAAGCTGTGAGTAGGGTCTAGATCACGTGTAATTAGCCATGCAAGCATTACCACTTTTACTAAACCATACTATTAAATTACAAATGGTGACAGTTTTGATAAAGCAGGAGAGGGTTAATGAAAAGTGAACAATGGAGATGTATATTTGAAACCATTAGGAAAAGATGATATACATCTTTATTGTTAGGGGTCCATCCATTTGAGATGAAAAGTGTATGACACTTAGAAGAGGAAGCCCTGGGTGGGTTCTTGGTGTTTCCATGGGCTAGTTTCTTAGGGTCTCTGTGTCTTCATTTCTTCACCTATGAAATGAGGGTAACAAAGCCCAGTCCCCACCCTCACACTGACTTCTGACATGAATAGAAAGCTGAGTTAATGAAAGGTGGCTGAGCACTGCCCAGTGGTGGTTCTCCTATCCTCCATAAACCAACCAGCTTCTTTGTTTCTGCTTCCTGATTTGAAATAGTAAGGAAGCAGACTGTGTGCCAAGGCAGAAATAGTTGGAGTTTTCAAATATTTGGTTCAGTGCTTTAGTGTTAACTGACATGAGCTTGCTGGTGTCCCAGCACCCTCCTGAAATGACCCCGGCCTAGAAATGAAGCTGTATGTCCTCCCAGCAACACCAGAGGAAGGACAAAAGCTGCTGTCTCCTGCCACCTACACGCCCCACACTCATTGGTCTCTTTATTGCCCTCCCCAGGGCTGGGAGGAATGTGCAGCCCAGGCAAATTCCTCTGTGCTCCTGAGGTCACTCCTCCGAGTGGCCCTGCCTAAGGAGAGGGTAGAATGAGGTAGATGCAGGGTTAAGAGCAGCCAGCCAACAGAAGGACTGAAGTCGGAGATTCTGCCTCTTTTCCCAAACTGCACTTTACAAGGAGACGCATATCTGGCCTCTTAGCATGGAGGACATGGCAAGGGCTTTAGGGCCAGGTGACTGGGTCCCAATCTGTCTCTTATTGTGTGATCTTGGTAAAGTTATGCTAAGACTGACTCTCATTTTCTTCATCTGTGAAGTGGGGATTTTGATGTTTGTGTCTTAGAGTTCTTAGGAGGACATTAGTGGAGATCAATGGTGATGAGATTATGACACATGTGTTTGTATCACTGAAAGTTCTAAAGGATTCACCACCACTGGTATAGATTATGCTTTCTACAAGTGCATTTGTCAACTTGAGCCTCTGTGAGTAAATAGCATGGCCTATGGTGGCCTGAACAGCAGGTATTCTAATAGCAAGGTGCCAGAATAGCTGCATTCTGGTGAGCCCTCTCTTTATGGCTTGCAGGTGACTGCCTCCTTGCCGTATCCTCACACGATTAAAACAAATAGTATGATTCTCATCCTCTTTCTCCTTTCTATCCCTCTGTCTTCTTCCCTCCCTGCCTCCCTTTCCACTTCTTCCTTCTTCTTTAAGGCTGTGGTGCTATCTGATTAGGGCTCCATCCTTAGGACAAAACTGCACCTCATTTACCTCCTAGAAACCTTGTCTGTTTGTACAGTCACAAGGGGGTGATGTTAAGGCTTTGATGTATGAATTTGGGGAGAGACATAGTCCATAGCATCAGTGTAGGAGGAGGAGAAATTGAATAAAATCATGCAAAGGAAATGAGAATAGCAAAAGATAGAACATGAATGCTTAAACTAATGTGGGGCGTTGGCCACATTCCACAGACATAGCAGTCACCTTCTAATTCCAGAGCAATTTGGAGCACAGGGTCCATGCTTGGAATTGATATAAGAACTCCCACTTCCAAGTAAAGCAAGTTTATGTGTTGCACAATAAGGAGAGGAAGTTTTAAGAAACTTTTTTGTTGTCCCCCAATTTAGAGACTCCAGTAGGATGGCCTGAGCGAGAAAAATGCAGAGCAGCCTTATGGATCTTCTCCCCTGTGACAAATACTAGCATCCCAAAGCCTAGACTGAAAGAACCTGACCCTGTGAACATGATGGGAAATCATCTCTAGGGAACTAGCCAGCACTGTGAACAGCAAAGGATAGGACAACACTGGTCCTTCAGAATGGCCATCAACAGTTCCTCCTGCCCCTCTCTGCATACACTGTCCATCTCATCTAGGTCTCCTTGAACCTGGACTGGCCTTATGACTTGCTTTGTCCATAGGGTGGGGTGGAAATGGCATTTCCAGCTCCAGGCCTAGACCTTCCAAGACCTGGCAACTTGTACTTTTGTTTTATTGGAACCCAACTGCAATGTAAAGAAATCTTGACCATCCTGCTGGAAAGAGGGAGGAGAAAGAGAGCGAGAGAGACAGAGACAGACAGAGAGACAGAGACAGAGAGACAAAGAGAGAGAGAAAGAGAGAGAGAGAGAGAGAGAGAACTTCAGGGTGGAGATCACATAATGATGATGTGTTCTCAGTGGCCAGCCTGTTTTGGAGACCATCCTGACCCCAAGGATATTTTCACATCCACATGGCCCTGAATCCTAAAGCCAGCATGTCACAGACGGGAGGGACAGCTGGCCCAGCGGAACATCCTAGTGCAGAATGATAAAATTAAACAGAGCAGCTGCCTATAGACCAGGATGTGAACTGAGGCTGCCTTTGGCCCACTCCCAGCCTCCTCATCTTGCGCAGGGAGCTAAGGGACTGGACAAATCGTGCACGTCCATCCTTCTAGTTCCTGTTCTAAGGACAGGGTTCAAACATGGCCCAGAAAATAGTAAGAGTGAGACCTAAGGCAAACCTACTCATATTATTTGGTAAATACAAAGCTCAGATAGCAGTGATCTGAGCCAGAGAAACAGAGAGAGAGAACTGAATATTTCTGAATGTTCCTGCCTCCCTCATAATTAAACTGCTACTCCACACACTGGGGTTGTTGAAACCTGTCTCCAATACAATAGTATTAAGATGTGTGGCTTTTAAGATGGAATTAGATTGTGAGGCCAGAATGCTAATGAATGGGGTTAGTGTCTTTATTAAGGAGACCTAAGGGAGTTTGTACACCTCTGCCACCCTGTGAAGACACACAGAAGATGCCATCTATGAGGAACAGACCCTCACCAAACATCACATCTGCTGGCACCTTGATTTTGGGCCTCCTGGGCTTCAGAACTGTAAGAAATAAATTTCTATTCTTTATAAATTATCCAGTATCAGATATTTTGTTACTGCAGCACAAATATACTAAGGCAGAGAGTTAGGCTAAAGCTGTGATTCCCTTCTTTTTCCTGCTCCCGAAGGAAGGAAAAGAACATGGCCAAAAACAAACAGACAGACAAAACTCCTAAAGACAAAAAAGGGCCCATTTTGGAAAAACATTTGTTCCAACATACAGAAAGCAAATTTTTTAGTCAACTATTTTTATGGTATTAAAGAAAATCATGAGGAAATGGACCTGATGAAATAAGAGAACAAGTGAGATGATGTTTCTTGTATTTTTATTCACTGTGACTTTTCTTTGCTTGAGTCATATACCATTCAGTGAAGTTACAAAACTGCATTAAGTTCTTGTCTGTTAATTCCAATGGCTAGGTTATCTTTATGTTGGTCTCTTTGTTAATTACCTTTCTCACATTTTTCTTTCTTTGCATTATCAAATAATTTTTGAACAAACATGTTGAGAATGTTGGACATTGCTAATGTTTTGTGGTATAAACTTTGGATTTTTTTATATTCTTCAACATTGTATTGATTTTGTGTGTGTATTTTCTTGCTTACTTACTTTCTTGTTTTAGCAGACAGTTAACTTGGTCAGATTCTGAAAACTCAGTCTCTGGGGTAGCAATTTAATTATCAATCTATTTCTGTGCTCTTGGAAAGACTTTTTGAAGTCTTATCTGCATGTGTATGGCTCAGGGTGCAGAGATTTGAGTAGAATTTTTACACAACATTTGAGGTTAAGTTGCTGGATCTCATTTTTCTGTATTCATCTCTTACTTCCTGTTATCATCATTATTGGAACTTCAGCCACCCTTGAGGTACTGTAGCTTTTCATTAGGATAAAAGCTGAAAAAAATGGAAACTCATTCCATGACCTTTTCCCAAGTGTCAGCTGCCCTCCAGAATCTATCTGCTTTGGGTTTTCACTTTTCAATGGCTTTTGGTTCTTGTTTTTGTATATTTTGTATGTTGAATTCATGATTGTTATCTGAAGGAGAATCAATCCAAAAGTAATTTATTCAGCTATGCCAGAAGCAAAGTCATTGCTTTTAGATTTGTGTATAGTGACTGGTGTGAAAAACCAAAGAATAGGTTAATCATTGGGTAAGTCACAGAAGAAAAACGCGGTACTAAACTAGAAGGGAGAACTGAGAAAATTACCAAATCAGCAAAAGGATAGCACAGACAGATGAAAAAAGTCTAGAATATGTCCAGATTTTCAAAAGAAAGATGTGAAAAACAGAGAAGAAACAACGTGTTAATAAACAATAACCGAGCCAGGGATTTAGCTCAGTGGCATAAGCGCCTTGCTGGCAAGCGTAAGGTCGTGAGTTTGATCCCCGGTACAAAAAAAACAAAAAACAAAAAACAAAACAAAACAAAAAAACAAACCTTGAGAAATTTTAGTAGTTGGAAACATAGTTACAGAATATTAAAAACAATGAAATATGTCAAAGTAACAGAAGAAGAATGTGATTGGATTGACACAAGTATTGCAATAATAGTGGCCCAACTTCTACTACTCCTGTGGAACCATATCTCAGTTACTGAGAGAAAATAGACATCAACATATAATAGTATACCTAGCTAATCTGTCATTCAAGAATAAGGACAAAATTGGATATACTGTATAGTATACTTTAGGAAGAAGAAAATTGAAATAAGAAGGGAAAAAGAATAACATTAGGCAAAGCAATTGGCAAGTATGTTAATAAATATAAATAAGTATTCATTTTTAAAACAATAATAATCATAAATTTGAGGCCATGAAACCAGGTAGAACTATAATATTGAGCAATAATAGTTTCAGAGTGAAAAGAAGACTTTTGACACACATTTTAAAGTTTTAGTAATATTAAGCAGAATAGATATAACTTCAGACTTTGTGGGCATCTAAAAATTTGTTAAACATAAAGAGAAATATTAGAATGTACAGTTAAAAATAGGATTCTAAAGTTTTGAGGGAAACAGACATGATATCTTGATATACTACTTTCAAAATGGGATGCTGGATCCAAAGGCCAAATTTGGGGGTACCAGGAATCAAACTCAGGACCTCACACTTGTGAGGCAGGCACTATGCTGCTGAGCTATATCCCCAGTCCCCCAAAGGCCAAATTTACAAAGAAAATATTTGACAGCTAGCCCTATGATTTGCCACATCTAGTAAATAAGAGGGATTGGATGAATATTTTGAAAAGTGGGTCTCATGAAGAGGAGTTTGGAGAGGCACTGAATCCAGTCCCTAAAGAGAAATGTGAGAGGGTGGCTATCTCAGCCTTCAGTGTTGTGGGTATGGAGCGAGAGTGGAAAAGGGAATCTTAATCCGTACTACTCAGAAAGTCTGATTTATTTCTCCATTAGTCTCCTGCAGTGCAGACCTCTGCTGTGATGTTTGTCATAGGACTATGGCGCTAAAGTGATCTTGGGCAGGACAAAGTAGAGGATTGCATTTGGAAAGTACCTACATTTCCACCAGAGCAGGGCAAAGGATGTGTGACTGTCTTCCAGGGAGAACATTGAGAACACATAGACAGAGTCAGATGGAGCCTTTATTGTAGCCATGCACCTCCTAACAATGGATCACATATACCACTGAGGCCCATAGGTGATGAGGGAGCTGAAAAATTCCTATCATGTAGCATTTTTACTGTATGTTTTCTATATTTTGATATATCTAAAGACTCAAGTGTCAGTATGTTACAACTGTCTGAATTACTCGGAGATTAACCTGCTGAAAGGTTTGTGGCCTAGGAGGAATGGACTATACCATTAGCCTAGGAGTGAGTAGGTGCTGCCATTGAGGTTGGGTAACCTTCTGTGGGTCACTCGCACAACCATGAAGTGACCTAGTAATGCAATTCTTAGACTATGTTTCTTTCCTTAAGCAATACAAGACAGTATGTAAGACCTGCCTAAAGCCATAGAGCAAAGCATGAAGATCTCTGGGACTGAGGGATGGGATGTCTGAGGGATAGAATTCAGCCTCCACCTTGGGGAGTCTCTCAGCAGCCAGAGCTTGACTGGGTCTTTAACACTAGTGTCATGGATTTACCAGTCTACTGTCCTAGCTTCCCTTCCCTCTCAGGGGACTCAGTTCTGCTTACAAAACTGAGAGCAAGCAGGTAAAGGAGGAACAGCTCACCTCGGCTTCTTTCCCTGACCCCCAAGTCCCTACTTCCCACAGACCTGCAACCTGTCTGGTTAGGGATAGGAAATGTCTTACCTTGAAATCAAGGCTTAGCTGCTCATCTGTACAGTAAATACTTACTGTGCATCTACCCCAGGTATTGGTGGACAGTATGCATTTGTGAATGTATAAGATACATGAAGAATTTCCTTCATGGAGCTAACATTTTAATGGAGTGATATCTAGTAAGAGGCTTTTTTACATTGGAAACTTACGTTGTGACTTGAAATGACCACAGGACTATACCTAAAAGAGAACAAAAAATTTTGAGAATCAAATGAGTATAACATAGTTAGTTAAAACACTTGAATTTAATGGACTTGCTTTCCAGCCACATATTACCAAAAAGGAAGGTGGCATTAACTAACTTCGTTATCATTAGAGAACAGCCTAACAAAGAACATTAGGGATAGAAAAAGTGACCATGCATTCTGTTATCCAAATGGAGACTTTTCCGAGTTAAAAGAAAAAGCTGCTGTTAATAAAATGTAAGAAAACAGCCTGTATAAGAAGTGCTATTAATAAAATCTGAGAACAACATGTTAGTAACTAGGACTGGGGCAGGCGAGATGACCTACAGTCATCCTGGGGGTAAAAAAAGGTACCACATAGTGAAAATTGAGTTCATGCAGCTATAATAATTCTGCATTTGTATATACCTAATAATATAACTTAAAATGCATAAAGTTTAAGCTGGCAGAATGACAAAGAGATGGACAGATCAAATATCATAAAGGGGATTGAAACGTAACTCTACAACTGATGGAATAAACAGAAAAAAATTATTATGGATACAAAATATTTTAATAACACCATTAATGAGCTGGATCTAAAGCAGAAAGGGGCAAATTATGACCAAGTTCAATCCTCCATCTATTTTGGTTAATAAAGGTTTATCAGAACACAGCCATACTGATTTACTTCAGTCTTGGTTATGGCTGCCTATGCTCTACAGTGGCAGAACTGAGTACCTGTGACAGAGGCTGTATGACCTGAAAAACTGGAAACATTTGCTTCCCATTGAATTAAAGCATTTATACAGCATCCTACCTGCAATATTAAAGAGTGTGTATTCTTTTAAGATGCACAGGAGCATTTGCAGAAATTGATCATGTGGCAAATGTCAACAAGTTTTAAACTCCCAAGTATAGTATAGGTCTCTAGCTACAAAAACTCTCCCTCTATTTCTCTCTCTCTTTGATCACAACAAAGCAATTAACTCAAAAATAAATGATTAAAAGGCAACTAACTCTCTGTAATTAGAAACTTTTGAAAAATTGCAAGTAATTAACGAATAAAAAAAGAAATCTTAATGGAAATCATATATTTGAAGTGACTGGTAAGGAAAATGTTCCATTTCAAAACTAGTGGGAAATGATGATAATAATTCTGAGAGGAAAATGTGTAGCTGTAAATAGTTGTAGTATTTAAAAAGAAGAGACCATGGTCAAGAAGTATGAAAAAAGAACAAAGAGGAAATGCAAAGATTAGAAGGAAATACTGCAGATCAAAATAGCAAAACAGAAAATAGACAATGGAAAAGAGCAAATAAATCAGAAAACAAAAAATAATTCTTTAGCAAGGTAGACCAAGAGAGGAAAGAAAGAGACAAGAGGGACACATAAACACTACCGAGCATGAGACTGCTTTGTGGTTAATTAGCAATGGCCTGGACCAAGTTGAGTGGTGGCACAGTGTATCCTATCAGTCTCTGACCATTTCTGTATGTTTGAAAGATTTCAACGCAATATCACACAGAGTAAAATCTGCAAACAAATAAAGAATATGGGCCCAAAGTTTAAACTGCCTGAATGTTAATACCAGTACTATGGCTTATTACCGAGAGCCTTGGGACCTGTTATTTAAATTCTTTACCTGCTTCTGTTTCCTCTGTAAAATGGAGAAGACAGGAGCTTCTGGCCATCTGTCTCACACCAGTCCTTCACCAGGTGCTGGGAATCCAGAGCAAGTTTCATTGCATGTGATTTTGAAGGCTTTCTCTAGGGTTAGGTTTATCCAAGAATCACTTAATAGGTCTTTCTCATTTTCTTCAGAGATGTGTTAGCTATCTGGGAGACCTTAAGACTCCATCTGTGAAGAAGTGCAAGGGTTCCCAGGGAGGGTGTTGGGGAAGGGACAGAGCTGCAAAAACAAGGACTGGAACCAGGATTTATTAATTCCCAGGTGCATCAGCTAATGCACTAGATGTGCATCCAGTGGGAGGTAATGATGTTTTTTTTTTTTGCCTCAGCTATGTTTATTTCCACTCAGTATTACATGTCAATGTCTCCAAACCTTGCACATCCCATTCATCACTTTATAATGACAGCAGAATGTTCCAGTGGCATGCCAGATCTCACCATAAACTCTCCGGTCTTTCCTCCACTCGCTAGTCCTTAGTTGGCCTCCAATTCCCAGCAATGAGAAACAATGTGCATTTCTTCATAAATGTCCTCTTCAGAGCCCTGTGGACATTTCTCTGGGATTTACACCTGGGAGTGAATTCTGTGGGTCACTCACATACAAAAAACAAACCTTATTTAAACTGTGTACTTCCAGGTTGTTTTGCAGAAGGGCTGCACCAAAAGGGTGTGATGATTCCTGTTTACTCACCAACATAGGAATGATGAGTATTTACCATCTGAGACATTAATAGTGCTCAAGTGTTTATTTTGACATTTTTCTACTTACTAATAAATTTGGAGATCTCATAATACACTGTTGCCTGTTTGGCTTTCCCCTTCTACAGATTGCCAATGCATATGTGTGACCATTTTTCTGTCATTTTATGGGGTTTTTTTCCTGCTTTGTTCCCAGGACTTCCTTCTATATCCTAGACTTGACCTTGTGTGGTGTTCAGACATCACAGTTACCTTCTGCCGGTCTTGGTGTGTACGTATATTGCTGTGTTTTCCTTCTTTGAACAGGAAACTTGGCATAATGGTTACGCAGCTCAAGACTGCAGAATCAGGACTGGGACCAGGTCAGACTCCTTCCAAACTTTATGCTTTTTCTGCAATGCTTCCCACTTCTTCAAAGACTTCTCCAAAGAGAACAGGTCTCATTCTCTGTTGAGGCAGCATTTGGGTGTGGGGCATTCTTAGGAAGGCAGTAGTGCCTCCTTAGTAACTGTATGAGGTAGTCATCCATTGGTTCCACAGAACTCATGTTGATGTATAAAGGATGAGAATTTGCAAACTTTAAAAGGCCTTTTCTGGAATGGATGGGAGCTCTCACTTTGCTTTGACCATCTTAGCATGGGTAATCATCACTATCCCTGTTACGATGATCAGGCACTAAGCAGAGGTTTAACTAGAGCATTGAACCACAAGTCCTCTCTGTGACCTGGGATCCCACTGACAACCCAAGCTGAATATGCAAAGCTCTCCCACCCTTCCAGGCTCTGCTGCTCGGCCTTGACATCCAGCAGGCAGTGTCCTTATTTCCAGTGTCCCAGTCCCACATAAGGAGCCTCAGGTAATTCACCTCTGACTCACTTCCAACCTGGGTTTGTCAAGTTCTACTCCATCCCTGACCCATCTCTTCCCTCCCTGCAGTTCTCTGTTGCTGTGCAGTTTCTTTGATCCAGCTTGACCTCCACCAGAACATCACTGTCTTCCACCCTAAACGATCATCCCTCTCACATCTCAGCAACCTTTGTCCTGACATAGTAATGGTTACATAATCATTTCTCAGGGCCAAAAAAAAAAAAAATGATCTAAGCCTTGGATGTGGGTCTCAGCTTTGCCACTCATCAGTATAGCAGAAAACCTTTCTCTGCCAGTAGTTGAGTGACAAGCACTCAATAACTATTGGCTCTATGCTGTATGCTGTGATAAGCACAGTTCTCCATAGAATAACACTGCCTGCCCTCTGCTGGCTCACAGTGGAGCAGGGGCAGATACATGATCCATCAAATGTACATGGTGCAATGAATGTGATAAAAGAAAAGATGAGATCAAAAGGCTTGCCTCATGCAGGCAGCCAGTGTAGTCAGGAAGGCACAGCCAGATATGCCCAGTGTGCCTACACACCATCATTGGAAGTCCTTGCTTCCTTCGGGCAGCCAGTGCCCACTGGGAGAATCAGAAAAACACACCCATGTGTGACTGCCACCATCAGGGCAGTCCGGTGTACACAAGCAGACTGACAGAAGAAGTAGCTCCACCACCATGCACTACTGCCCATCAAGGAAGCCTCAGTGTAGTTACACAGGTCTGGAGAAGCCTGCCTCATGCCCTGCTACCTTCCTGGGAATTTGGGTTTAGAGAAACCCAGATGCCTGACCCATCCCCCTACATCATGGGAGGGGAAGTCAACATGGGAAGTGCCTCCACAACTGGCTTGTTGGGAGGAGCCCAGGAGAATGTCAAGCTGAAAAAGTAAAAGGCAATCTTAGACCTCCAGCCCACATAGAACAAGTCTGGGAGATATATCCATGGAAGAAAATGGAAGTCACATACCTGAAATCTCTAGACTACAGCAACCGCAGTAAAAAAACAACTTCATGAGACTGTAAAAGTAATCAGATCAGACATCATGTCTCAGATAAAAGAAAAAAATCACAAACATGCAAGAATTGCTGAACATATCTAAAGAAGACATAGATAAAAAAGAGGAGCATAGGAAAATGATGGAAACATTGCATGAACAACATAGGAGGGATTTACAATACATGAAACAGATTCAAAGACTGTGAATCCAGGAAATTAAAAAGTCAATTGAAAGCTGGCAAAACCACTTGAAAGAAACTGAATATAGACTTTCAGACGTTGAAGACAGAATGACGACTAGTGATCATGAAAGATCTCTTAAAAATAACAAGGAACCAGGAAATAACAATTCAATGACTGCAAGATGATGCAAAGAAAAATAATTTAAGAATAGGTATCAGCGAAAAAGCAGGGGTCAACACAAATGCAATAAAAGGGCTATTTACAGAAGTAATACCAGGAAACTTCCCAAACATGGGAAAAGGATCTGGCATACAGATAAGTGAGGCATACAGGACTCCAACTAGCCATAACCAAAATAAATCTATACCTAGACATATAAATAATCAAGATCAAAGAAATACAGCACAAGAACAGAATATTAAAAGCTGTTAGAGAAAAGAAACAGATCACCTATAAAGGAAGTCACATCAGAATCATGGCAGACTTCTTAACACAAACCATGAAGTCAAGAAGAGTTTGGAGTAAAGTGCTTCAAATCTTGAAAGAAAACAACTTCCAATGCAGATTGATGTACTGTGCAAAACTATATCTCAAAAGTGATGGAAAAATAAGATACTTCCCATGATAAAGAACAATTGAAGGAAATCATGAGCACCAAACCAACCCTACAGATAGTGCTGAAGGATATTCTAGAAAAAGATAAAGATGAGCATGGTTCTAGGAACTGCAGCAGAGGAGGACTGCCAAACAGGGCAGACAATTGGATGAAGGGCAAAAGTGGAGGATAGCATGGCAGATATGAACCAGTGCATGCCAACTGTAACCATTAATGTAGATGATCTCAATTCACCAATAAAAAGAAACACAGGGAGAGTGAATCAAGAAACAAGATCCATCAATACACTGTATACAAAAAATACATTTAACTCAAAAGGAAATTTATAGACTGAAAATCAAAAAAGAGAAAACAACTGTTCCATGTGACAGGAGACCAGAAAAAAGCCAGGATAACTTGCCCATCAACTGTAGAATGGATAAAGAAAGATATGGTACTTTTATACAGTGGAAAGCTACTCAGTTATAAAGTAGGATAATGTTGAAGCTCTTGTAGGTAAATGGATGCAACTGGAGATCATGCTCATGGATGAAATGGTTTGGACTCATAATTATTTGGACTCATAATAGAGAATTGTTATTTCCCTAGCATAAAAAACTGAAGGAGTTAGTGGGATCCAAAAAGCACAATAGACATTGTGAGAGTGATAGGGAAAAAAAATACCTAAAAAGGGAAAGTGGTAACCACTGTTAACTTCCTGTTATTATATTTTGAATTCTTGTATTGTTTTCATAATTTTGTTAGATTTGGTTTTATTCTGTCCTGTTTTGTTAGATTTTACTCTGTCTGATAGTATGGGAAGCTATTCTGAAGATAATTGGATATATTATGGTAACCATTGTTAATTTCCTATTATCTTGTTTTGAGGTCCTAAAATTCTTTCATTCTTTTTTTATTAGTTTTATTCTGTTTTGTTTGATTTTATTATGCGTGATGGTATGGAGAACTATTTTGAAGAAAACAAGAGCCATTATGGCAGCCATTGTTGATTTCCTGTTATCTTGTTTTGAAGTCCTGTAACACTTTCATTCTTTTGTTTTGATTGTTTTTGTTCTGTTTTGTTTTGTTTGATTTTATTGTGTGTGATGGTATGGACAGCTATTTTGTTTTGTTTTGTTTCTTATTTTAAAGAGGGTAAAGTTAAACACAACAAAACAGAACTCAAGAAGGCAATGTAAGAGACATAAATTTCAAAGCAAGACAATCAGAGATATTCACTATCTATCATATCGACTCTTGTTTTCTTCCAAATAGTTGTCCAAATCTTCACATACAGAGAATTCACATGAAACAACATAGTATAGAACTGATCTGAACAGGATGAAGAAGGCATTTGAGGTCTTCAAGACCAGACAATAAGGAAGCCAACAATAGCTGTCATAGCATCTCTCATTCTCTTCAAAATAGCTGTACATACCTTCATGTATATTGAACTTAAACAAAACAAAACAGGCTAAAATAACTCTGAACAAAGAATGATAGTATTGCTGGATTTCACATCGTGATGTTACAGAATCAGCACTGGGTATGTAGTGTCTCTTTTTCTTCAAAGTAGTTGTTCATTTCATCATGTGTTATATAACTGGTTCTCATAAACTATTTATAAGTTCTATGCATGCATGAGTCTCTACATGCATACCTATCCTTTCTGTATTAGAGGGAAAAACAAAATAAAGCAAGACAAAACAAAACAAATTCCTAGAAAAACATGAAATGAAAAAGTCATGTAAAACTGCAATACAAGGTGATCTATAATAGTTACTATGATGTCTCAGCAGTATCTAACAATATTAATAAAAACAAAACATTGGAGACATTATAAGACTTCAAAAGCAGGAAATAATCAAACAAGAGTGGGTATCCTAGTGAATCTTGTCATCTTCAGTATAGTCTCAGACTTGATACTCTCAGACTTGATGCTATCAATCATAACAGATTCGAATAAAATCAGTCAATATAAAACAGCAGTATAACAAACCAGATTCAAATAAGATTAGTCATAATAAGACAGTGTAAGTTATACAGGGCTTCAGATTAAGTTAATAGGAAATTAATGATGATTACCATAATATATCTTGCTATTTTGGGGATAGCTGTCTGTACCCTCAAATATAGTGCAACTAGACAAACTGGAACGGAATATAATCCATCTAAACAGAGTGGTGTGAATAATGTAGATTTTAAATCCTGATACACTATTAACAATATCCTCTGCCTTCTTTTTTTAGACAGTTCCTCCCCTTTCACTCCCACAGGGTGCACTGCACATTTTGGGTCCCACTAACTCCCTCAGTTTTTAGATTGGGGGGAGCAACCTGTTATTTACCCTAACTGGTTCTGAACCTTCTGACTCCTCGCTTGATCTCGAGTTGTATTCCTTTACTTATAAAAGCCTCAAGGTTTTCCTTCGTTATAGCTAACTAGTTCTCTACTGCACAAAAGTATCATGTCTTTTCAACCTATCTGCAGGTTCTGGTCAAGTGCCCCTATTTCTCTATGGTTCCCTGTCACATAGAGCATTGTTTTCTCATATTTGAATTTTCTCTTTCACGTTAATAATGTTTCCAATACAGAGCATCTCGATGGACCCTATCTCCTGATCTACTCTGCCTGTGTTTCTTTTTGTTAGTATATCAAGGCCAACTATGTTAGAGATTATGGCCAACCTTCTCTGCCTCATCTCTACTATGCTATTTTTCTGCCATTGCTTGTCTAGTTTTCTCCTTCATTCCACTGTCTGCCCCATTCATTGAGGCCTCTCTGCCACTGTTCCTGAAATCCTGGTATTTTTTTTCTCTCTCTCTAGAATGTCCTTCAGTATTTTTTGTAGGGTTGGATTGGTGGTTATAAATTCCCCCAATTCCTCTTTGTCATGGAAGCATCTTGTTTCTCCATTAATTTCTAGAGACAGTTTTGCAGGGTACATTAATCTGGGCTGGAGGTTATTTTCTTTCAGGGCTTGGATTACTTTGCTCCAAGCTCTTGATTTGATGGTCTGTGTCGAGAAGTCTGCCATGATTTTGATGGGTTTCCTTTATAGGTGATCTGTTTCTTTTCTCTGACAGCTTTTAATATTCTGTTCTTATATTGAATTTCTGGGATCTTGTTTATTATGTGTCTGGGTGTAACTCTGTTTTGGTTGTAGTTGGCTGGAGTTCTGTATGCCTCATAAATCTGAATATCATTTCCTTTTGTTATGCTTGGGAAGTTTTCCTTAATTATTTCTGTGAATAGCTTTTGTAATTCCTTTGTTCTGACCCCTGCTTCTTCATTCACATTTTTTATTCTTAGGTTATAGATCCCCTTGCCATCTTCTAACCTTTGTATTGTTACTGCCTGTTTCTTTGTTATTTTTAAGAGATCTTTCCTTTCATGATGACACATTGCAAGCCTGTCTTCAAGTTTTAATAGTCTATCCTTAGTTTCTTTCAAGCAGTTTTGCCAGCTTTCAATGGAGTTTCTAGTTTCCTGGTAATCTCTTTGAATCTGCTTCATGTATTCTAGGTTTTCTTTATATTCTTCATTGAACGTTTCTCTCCTTTTTTGTGTGTTCCTCCATTCTTCTGTCTGTGTCTTCTTGAGAGGTGCTTAGCATTTCTTTTATTAATCTACTTATATCTTTCTTAACTTGAATTAATATTTCAGTTTTGAGCTTGTCTACGAGGTCCCAAAGATGTCTCTTTATGTCCGCTGATGCCATGTTTGATGTTGCATGTTTGCTCCCCTCAATCTCTTTTGTATTTACCTCTCCTGGATCAATATTCTCAGGATTGGGGGTTGGAGGCTTTTTCTTATTTCTTTCTCTTGTCAGGTTTTTGGTTTCTTCCATACAAGTGTATAGTGTAGTTCCCAGCCCCTTTCCCTGTTGGTGATAGTTCCTCTGAAGCATGCTGGCTAGGGGTTTCTGCCCTCTCCAGTTTGCTGTTAGTCACTGAGGTACAAGCAGGGGCAATGTATCCTGGCCCCTCCCATCCGGGCCAGTCAATCTTCAGGGGCCTTGACTGCATTAGTGCATGCTGCATGTAGGGAATCAGTTTGGGATGACTTGTTGGGTCCCGGTCGGGGGTGTGACCCAAGCCAAGCAGATCCCACCAATCTGCTCTGGGAGGGGAGCAACCAACTGAAGTCACTGCCATTCCTAGTTCAGGCCCATCCTGCCCAACTCCAACATGTTGTCCAGTTGGTCACCACTTTCCCGTAGGAGGGTCTTATTCCCAGTACTCACTGTGGTTTAATGCCAGTACCTCTCTGGCTCCGTTCTCCTTTGGGCTTCCTGAACTCCGACTTCAGCACGGCTGCAGCATGATTTCACAGAAGCTCTGGGCAAGTTGCGTGCAGGGCAGCTCAGCTGTTCACGCAGGGCATCTCAGGCCAGTTGCATCCGCATGGGTTCAGGCACTCAGGCCAGACTTGGCAGCATGAATTCAGGTGGCTTGGCAATAGCGCTGTGACCGCTAATCTTAGCTTCTCTAATTGTAGCCCTGGGACTTTGTGTTTGATCATCTCTTTTCCCTTCAGTATCTTCTTAGTCAAGAGAATCCATCTCCCTCTGTCTGGACCTCTCCAGAACGTTTTATTCCGGCATCAGAGCTGTCTCTCTCAGAGAGGCTCCATATCCTGCTGCTTACCAGTCTGCCATCTTTAGCTCCTCCTGTCTGGACAGCTATTTTGAAGAAAATGAGATGTTCAGATAGCCATTGTTGACTTCCTGTTATCTTGCTTTGAAGTCCTGTATCACTTTCATTGTTCTGTTCTGATTGCTTTATTTGGTTTGGTTTGGTTTATTCTCTCTAAAAGAAAGAGTATAGATGTGACTGATGTGGCCTAAATGAGTATGGAGATGCCAGGAAGGTTTCTTACAGGAGCTGGTGCTTGAGCCAAGTTTGCAATGGTGGGCTGAATCTTCCTGATGGACAGTGCCAGTGGCAGTAAAGTGTGGCAAAAAGAAGACGTCAGGAATTCAATTTCTGCCCAACTTCCTGTTAGGCCTCTAAAGAGAGCCATGCATGAGAACATGTATTGTGAACTGCTAACAAGTGTTGTAGGGAGGGATACTATTAGTTGTTGTTTGACAAAAACTTGCTTTCTGTGTTTGACTTGAAGTAGGCAAACCTTTTGAGCTTTTAATCTCACTGGTTGGGCAGCCTAAGTCTGTGACTGTTCCCTGGGCCTACCTCAATTGTGCCAGGTGCAAAGGGCCGCCTAAGATGATGCTTTCTATTGGGTGTTGTTATTATTTTTCTTCTCTGTTTGTGCTGTGCCTCTGAGCCTCTTGTCAGAGTTGCCCAGAGGCTGGTGGTATATAGAGCCAGGCTGACTTGGGTTCAAAAGCCTGTCCTGCCACTGTCTGCTCACTAATCCTTGGTTCACTGGAGATACTCTTCACCTGGGGGCTCATTTCAGGAGCCAACAAATGACTGACTATATGTATGGCATGGGTTTAGTGACTTAGTTCTGAAGGCAGTCTTATTTCAAAGCATTGTGGGCATGTGATAGGCTAAAACCTGAACCCCTTCTCAGAACCCATGGAGCCCTCATCTCCTGCTGTTCTCCTCTGAACTCTCTAAGACCCATCAACATTGACTGCGAACACTGCCATTTCTACTCCAGGGACTTTACACTTGTCTTCTGCTTAGAACTTTCTTCCCCAGATCTATACATAACTGCCTTCTTCTCAGTTAACTATCAGTTCAAATTTTACTTACGGTTACCTCACAAGTAATTTTGTTTTATTTTTCCCATATAACTTTTACCTGAAATCATCTTATTTACCTGAGTACTTTGTTTATTGTCTATTTGCTCTGCTATAACATAATTTCCACCTTAGCAGGTAACCTATCTCTCCTGCTCACTGCTGAATCCCCAAACCCAGAACAGTGCTCTATATGGATTAGAGAGTCAACAAATGCTTTAAGGAAAAAATAAAAAGTAATGGATGACTGAATAAGTGGATTTATTTAAAGAAATTATTTTAAGGAGATGAAGCAACTCTTTGTTTGAAAATTGGAAACAACTTGTTTGGAACCTATTAACATGTACAACAAAGATGTGTAGGTGGGCAGCACATGAGCGGTGATGGAAGAATAATCAGTAAATATGTGCATGCTAAGGACTGAGCTGAGCATGTTTTGATCCAACTCTTAATTCTAAATAGAATTTGAAAGAGTGTTTCACCCATGTTCTGTAAGCTTCCTGGCTGTAATAGGAGCCACTGGCCTTGGAGAAGTGAGATCTGAATTCTGGTTCAGGCTCTGTGTCTTCTCAGCCTTGTGAGTTTGGGGAGTTTCCTCAACCTTTTTGGATTTACATCTCCTTATCTGCAAAGTGGGATCACTCTGTCTCCCCTAGTGGTTACAAGGATGAACTGAGGTGAACGGTATAGTATGCACGGTACAGGACAGGGATGTGGCAGGAATTATCACCACATAATCATGCTTTTATGCAACTCTGAGCTCCAGCCCTGGCAGTGTCAGCACGGAGGTCATGTCAGACTAATGTCTGCTGAGTGCTGGCAAGGGACCTTCATTCTCCTCCAGCCTCTGTGGTCAGAGCCAGCTTTCCACAAGCCTTACAGACATGACGGACTGGTGCTCGAATTTCATCCGTGGCCAGAAAAAAGAAAAAAAAGTTCCATGTTCTTGGCTTTCATTATTCAGCATCATCTGGGGATTTCCCTCAGACAGCATAATTAACAGTGCTCAAGGTCAAGAACTTCAAGAAAGGGAGCCCCCAGGACTGGAGGATGGAGTGTGTGTGTGTGGGGGGGAGAGCCAAGGTTTTAGAAAAGGCACGATGTGGGCAGCTCTGGGTAACCACAGGAGGGCACCCAGTCCCCAGGTGAGAGGGTCACGCTGAAAGGCCAGAGAGGAAAATGCTACTCTGTGACAAATGCCATGTGCTTCCGTGGGGCAGCCACTGTCATTGGTCCTTCATGCATGTACTTCCTGGCTGTGAAGACCCCATGCTTAGGATCTGCATCTTTGCTCTGAAATTAAAGAGGAGGTGTTTCGTGCGTGAGGTAAGGGAGAGGGATCCTCAGTTTTGCTACTTTAATGGTCTCACTGGGCATAACAGAGCACTGCCTCTTCCTGTTTGATGGCTATGTCTAAGGCTTCTACTTTTGTCTAAAAGGTATATACACATTCAGTCCTTCACATCTGAGGGCTCTGCATCTGCAGATTCAAACCAACTTTGGGCTGAAAATATTTAGGAAAACAGTTGCACCTGTACTGAATGTGTACAAACTGTTTCTCCTCATTATTACTCCCTAAACCATACAGTTAACTACTGCATAGCATTTATACTGAATTAGGTACCATATGTAATCTAGAGATTATTTACAGTATAGTGAAGGCTATTCATGTTTCATACAAATGTTTTATTATTCTGTGTAATGGACTTGAACAGTCTCAGATTTTGGTGTTAGGGAGAGGGTCCTAGAATGAACCCCCTGATCACCCCAAGGGATAACTGTATTCTCTATAGCTGGAAGCCAAGAGATTTGCACTGCCAGTCTTATTTGCTATAGTCCTGAGGAGAGCAATCACACTCCTGATTATAGAAAGAGACCATATGGGCTCATGGGCTCCCAGGCTCCCTCCATATCTTTGGGTCTTTCTTAGTGTGTTTGGGAAAAGAGCCAACTGGCAGAGACTGCCTGGAAGGTGTGTGAGTCACTGTTTTGCAGCTACCATGCTGCTACTGCTTCCATAGCACCAAAAGTACAGCAAGTGATTGATGAATAGTGGTGCCCCCTACTGGCCAAGTGGAGAGAGTCCAGGATTGGGGCTGAATGACTAGATTAAGGACCCTTCAATTTCTTATGGGCCATAGAACCTGGAACCTGAGTACAGTATTGTACTTACCACTAAAATGAAGGCATTGGACCAGGGCCAGAGACTGTGGAGACCCTTCTTGCTCTAAGAGTCACAGAGGCCCCAGAGCGCAGGTATCCAGGGCCAGAAAGCTGCTTGGCTCTGAGTCCTGCAGGAGGACTGCCCCTGCCCATCCCACAAGGCTGCCTTTGGGATGAGGATCCCACTTATCTATCCACAGAGTGTGACTTTAACAGAGTGGCTGTTCTTGTTCTGCAGACAGAGAACTGCTTGTGCAGCAGGTCTCAGTGTACTGGCCAGTCTTCTCTGGGCCAGAGCAACCTCAGATTCCCTCACCAGTCTTGGTATTTGCTAATTTCCCTTCCCCAACAAACTTGTCACTTTCACTCTGAAAATGAGGTGTCCAGATGGAAACACAGTGCAGATATGGCCCACCTGTTACAGAGTCATGCATGAGAGCTGCTGAGGTTCTTCTAGATTCAGACATCTCTTTAGCTAGCCCATCTTTGACTTGTTTCAGATCTGTGGCTGCTTATTAAACATCTGTCCGTTGCCAGTGGAGGGAGTCTTGTGTTTGTGTGTCTCATAGCAAAGGCAGGCCCCATTTGACAGGAAGGACCACCACTGGCGCCCTCTGCAGCACAGATCTTGCAGCCTCTCTCTCAGGCCTGTGAGCTGCTGGGTGGGTTACTAAAGTAGCAGATAGTTTAATCATCTTGTTTTATTGATTGAAATGTGACCTGTAGGTTCTCTGTGCCTTTGTAAAAACAGTTTGACTGGATACCCATCTGTCTTCTTAAACCTGTGCCTGTGGGGTGCAGTACTTTGCAATTCAGACACTTGGGGTCTTCCTTGGATCTCTACACATACATCATTAAAATAAGCCAATATTTCCAGTTCTAAATTATATGTCTCTTTGGGAGTTAGATAACAATTCATCTTAGGGGGCTGGGGATTTAGCTCAGCGGCATAAGTGCCTGCCTTGCAATCATGTGGTCGTGAGTTTGGTCCCTGGTACTGATAAAAAAAAAATCTTAAACAATTCATCTTTACATCTACAACAGCTACTTCTGAGTTTTCCCCCTAAGGAGTTATTATAGTACAAACAAACAAACACTCATCTATTGCCTAACTTTTTACCTCCCGCTTCCTATTTCTCACCTCCTGGCATTTTGCTGCCTTCTACCCAGCTTAGCATAACAGTGAAAGGCTGTTCCTCTGGAGGGGTCCAGTCCCCATGTACGCTATAGGTACATCCCTGCACCAAAGGGGCCACTTGGGGTGTCACAGGAAAGAGAATAATGTCAGTACTTGCCTTACAGGCTTGATGACTAATAAGACAAGTGCATGTAAAATGCTTAGAATAGTGTAAATCAGTGTTCAAAAGAACCATTCATTGTTCTTGTATTTCTGTGGGGTGAGGTAACAAGTATAACTGAGCCACAAACTCTTTTCTTCTAGAAAATACCACAGACAAACAAGTAAACAGAAGATATGGGTCAAACACAGTAGAATATTCCACATAGGCCACTGTGCCAGACAGCCTAGATGACTGGCCAGAGGAACAGAGTGTAGGAAAAGCCATGCATTTAAGAGACGGAGTCACAGCCAGGAGGTTAGTCATTATCTGTCCATTATGCAGTGCCCACTAAGAGGGGACCCCAGTGAGCCAGAGCTTGCAGCACAGGAAGACTCAGACAAGTAGGAAAGACAAGCAGTTTATAAACAATCACAGTGCCCTGTAGAGGCTGGAAAAGGTCAGTCTGGATGTCTGGAGTTGATAAAAAGGAGTTGGGAAAAGCACTAGGTCAGAATATAAAACAGGCAAGATTCAAGGGTGTGAGGATCTGGGGATACCAAAAGCTCCAGGGCCACTGTATGCCAGTTTGTGACCCACGTGCTGCATCAGCCAGCTGTCGTCTCAAAAGACCCACAGAACCATTGAGGATGAAAAGCAAGGAGACTATGTCTCTTTTATTCCTCGTATTTCTCTTTCATCCATGATACAAATAGCGCAACAATGAAGCCAAGTTTATTTTCAATTGTTTCGTTTTTAAAGACTGTAGCCCGACAGACATATATAAACTCAGAATAGCTCCTGTTCACCATGGCACTGTTTTTAGGGGCTCAGCCATCAAGGAAGGTCAGTACCTTGGAGAGCTCCACAGGGGTTCCAGATGGCTGAGATCACTCAGTGTGAAGTGAACCTGCTGCTGCCAGTCCCACCCTGGTGGCGGAGAGCTGTAAAGGCTGCTGCTTCTGCTGGTGGGTGGAGGCGCTGGGGAGAGCAGTGGCAGATGGGGAGCAAGGGACCCAGGAGGGACATTAGATATCTGCCCTTCTCTGGACTGGTCTTTCCTGTACCTAGGAGAAATCATTGTCTCAATCCTGGAGTCACCTGCAGGCCCTGTTGCTAAGGTGCTTGTGGACTTTTGCTTTCTTATGCATGACTGGTAGCACCTCCTTTCTGGAAGAGATTACTTAGTTGGGGCCTTAGTTGTAGGCCTCCTCATGCATGGCTGGCAGATTGTCTCTGAACCGTAGGCTCAGGCCAGGCTTTGAAACGTTTGCAGTTAGTTTCTGGTCCCGAACACTGGAGCCTGACTAAGTCAAATGTAAAACCTGACTGGCTGCAACTTGGGGAGATTCACCCACATGCATCTGGTGTGTGCATGTGCGCTGTTCTTTTTTATCAGTTGAGCATATTGTTTGGATATTTCTCTTCTGAAACAAGGCATTTAAAAATAATATATAGGCTCAGGAAAGGCCCCAGCCAGGTGTGAACTCTGCTGAGATGGTGATGTCAGCATAGTTTATCCTTAGGGTCTCTCTACTTCCTCTTTGTCTTCCATCTCAGTCTATCTCCCATTTACTTATCCCCTCTGTGTGTGTGTGTGTGTGTGTGTGTGTGTGTGTGTGTGTTTGTGTGTTCCAGTGATTGAACCCAGGACCTCACACATGATAGACAAGCAGCATATCACTGAGCTACCACTCTTAGCCCCAGCCCTCCTCATGTGTTTATTCAATGTCTTTTCTTCTTCTTCCTCTCCTCCTCCTCCTCCTTCTACTTCATCTTCTTTTTTGTGTAGGCCCAGGTTATACACCCATGGTCAACTGTAACAACAATGTACTATAGATTTTCAGGGTATTTTTGATGATAAGGACCTTTATTCTGTTCATTAAAAATGATTTCTTAAATGTATGATCAAATGTGATTTGATTTTATGCTTTTATAAAACAGAAATTCATAAATCAGAAATATAACTATCAGTCAAACCACATGTTAGACTTTTACATGTAGGAAAGATGGTCACTACATATCTAAAACAGAGACAGCAGATAATTTGCATCTCCTGGGCCAGTTCAGCTCACTGGAAGAATCACATGCAGTGAGCTGGAGTCTGGAGTCCATCACTTTGATTAGTGATACCAGCCAAGAGCACCATATGACAAGTGGTGGGGTGTGGACTGTGTCTTTGGTACCAGCCTCTTTTTCTTTCCAGGCTCTACTATCCTCAAGCTTTCTCAAGTTTCTCTTGTTAGTATAGAAGTATGTCCAAACCTTCAGTGATAAAGATTATTACCCACGTGGCAATTTTCCTGGAGGCTGGAAGAGAACCCTACCTCCCCTTGAGAACTTCAGGGGTAGGCAAAAAAAAGAGAATACTTGAGACTTCTCAGGTTTTTCTGTGCTACATACCTCTAGCTCTCTGCTGAACCCCAAACTGGGTTTTTTAAAAAACTTGATACCACCTAGTTTAATGGGAAGAGTCTGGTGTTTGGAGGTAGATGGGTCCAGCTAATACATCTGAACCCTCAGCTGAGTGACCCTGGGAGGGTCAACTAACTTTTCTGGCCTTCAGTTTATCCATCTACAAAATGGAAGTATAATACATACCTCTCGGGTTTATTATAAGAGTTAAGTCACACAATGCATTTAAAGCACCCGTTGGGGTACTTGACTCACAGTAGATGTGCCATAAACTGGAGCCTATATAACAACAAATAGTAAGGCCTGTGGCTTCAGCACTTGCTCCATATTACCCACTTAAATAAATCTGTTTTAAATAATGGATGTCACTTGTAATTTGGGCAATAATTCCATCCCACTTCTATCCCCAAATCTGAAAAATAAAGGAAGTGACCTTTACTAAGTGATTTGGAATTTCAGTGGAAGGTTCTATAATTGTTAGTTAACAGCCCCGGGAAACCAGCTCTTGTGCAGTAATTGGAGGTGTGCAGGTCAGGACATTTAATTACAGTCTGGCTGCCTGGAATAGAAACCTGGCCACCATGACAACACCTTTCCACATCTGCCTGATTAAGTCAACAAATTGTTGGTTCCCAGCCCAGCCCAGACTGTGACAGGGTTTGCTCCCCACTGGAGTCTGCCAGTCAGTCATAACGTGCCTGTCAAATTCCTTTACAAGACCCAGGCTAGGAGGACACATGTCCCTGCTTGGGAGGTACCTGCAGCCCAACAGAGGAGGAGCCTGGGGAAGCTGGACTTGTCAGGGAAGAGCAAAAGTAGTCCATGGTCTGGGAGGCAGCAGGCAGTGTGATCAGAGACCTCCTATGGCCTCCAGTGTTCAAATCCAGTCACTCCTTGCACCTTTCTGGCCCTAGTTTTCCATCACAAAAGCAAGAATCAACAATGTAGACGCCCTTCTGTGGATGTATCTGCATCCACAGATTCAATGAAACACAAATTGACAGTGTTTGTGGGAAAACCATGTGCACAGAACATGTACAGGCTTTTTTTCTTGTGTTCCCTAAATAATACTATGTAGTAGGTATTATTTACGTAGATGGTATATGTGAGAAATCTGGGGTATAAAAGTATATATGAAGTATATAAGGCAATATGCATAGGTTGTTTTATAAATATTATACCATTTTATATAAAGGACTGAGCATCTGTGAATTTTGGTGTCCCTGGGGGTCCTGGAATCAACTTCCTGTGTATACGACAGAGGACTCTTCCTACCTGATGGGGCTGCTGTGAGGCTTCAATGAAGTAATGTTTTCAAGTACTTAGGAGAATTTCCAGCACACAATAAATTCTCCTAAGTGTTTGGTGACATGCTTAGGGGTATGAGTAATTATCTGGAAACTGCAGCAGTGCTGGAGTGGGAGTTACAAGAAAGACAGCAGGGACCTTGGGGCACCTCATTCACAGCTTCACTCTTGGCGGAAACTCCCGTCTCTGTCCCTGCTGCCAACATCTTGGTGCCTTTGCTCCTGCTCGCTGTCCCCTTGACCTCCTGACTTAGTCCCATGCATTCCTCCCTCAGACTTGGGCCAAACATCATACCCAGCTTTAAGTCCTTCCCGCCCACCTCCTTCCCCACATAGACTTTATCGGCCCTTCTGTCCTTCTCAAGCACCGTCTGCCTGACAGTGTCAGCCACTTCCATGATGGGCCACAGTAATTTGCTTTCTTGTGTGATTCTGCTGTGAGCAGTGCTGGAGCCAGGTAGACCTAGCTGTGCATTCTGGTGCAAACCAGGCCAGACATCATACCCAGCATGGAGTCCTTCCTGTCCATGGTCTTCCTTTTCTGCCCTCCCCTTTGCACCTGGGAAGGAGCAACCACCTGCTAGGATTCTGCAGGCACTGTGTCTGGCCCATAACTATGTCTCCATGGAGGCCACTTTCTTCCCTGGCTTCATCTCTCCCCCTTTTCTCCCAGTATGAGGCCCAAAGCATAGCACTAGAGAAGTTAGATGTGTTAGTTCTTGACTTCCTTTCCTTTCTTCATCCTTTGTGCCCCTTGGATGTACCACAAGGCCTAATGCATGGTGGAACCAATATGTCTGCATTCCTCTGTCTCTCCTCTCTCAGTGCCATGATCTTGCTCATGTAGCTCAGCTGCAGGGCCCATCTCCCAAGATGAGACCAGCCCAGTGGCAGGATGGAGGGTTCCAGAAACAGAGACCATACTGTTAGCTAAATGTGCTGCTCTTCTGATTGTAAAACATAACCATGGGCACCATAGCAGTTCCCCCTTTCCCAGTATCCATTTCTGTTACCCATGTTTCAACTGTGGCTTGAAATTTTAAGTGGAAAATAAGAAATAAGCAACTCTTAAGTCTTAAATAACCCATCATTCAGAATAGGGTGATGAAACTCTCACCATCCTGCTCCGTCATGCCTGGGAGATGCTCATCCCTTTGTCCACCACATCCCAATCACCTGCAGCTGTCTGCATTACAGACTGTTGTTTTGTTGCAGTGCTGGTGTTTGGGTTAACTCTTATTTTAGTTGGTAACAGTCCCAGATGTACAAGTACGGTGGGAGAGGAGGCACTAGGACGTGAGACATGGAGGGACAGGACAGGTGGTGATGCTGCAGAGCATGTGGGACAAAACAGAGTTCATACAGGGTTTAGTGCTTTGCAGCTTCAGGCTTCCCCTGGGGACCTTTGAACATGTCTCCTGGGAATAAGGTTGGCTCATGCGCCCCTCCCCCCCACCAAAGCATAGGAGGTGGTGAGGATTAAGAGGGGGAAGTGAGTTGGGGGTGAAGTGGGATGAAGAAGCGAGGCAATGATGCCCAGCTGCCCTAAGCAGAAGTGTTGAGCTGGGAACCCCCACTCCACAGAGTCCTTGCAGGTGGTCCTGCTGGCTTCGGCATTGCTCTGAAGCAATGTGGAGGAGCACAGAGCTGTCACTCCTGTCCTGATCTTAGTCATAATGGTTCTGTGACAGAAGCCACACTCACTGGTGCCAGGCCTGCACCAGGTGGGGACACCTGCTTGCTACTGTCATCACACCTCCAGAGGCAGATGGAATGACTCAGTGCCCCCACCCCCGTTCATATACAGGGAAACTGAAGCTTGTGGAGAAGAAGTGATTTGCCCAAAGGCCCCAAGAGTACAAATGGCACAGAGGGCTTTAGATCCAAGTCTGTGGTCCACAAAGGAGTCAACCCTAGATCACTCACTCAGAGATGGGGTCAGCCTGTGCCCCAGCAACCTATAGGAAGGGAAGCTGAGGGCCATCCCTGGGGACCTTATTAGGGAGGGATAAGGACAAAGAGGAAAGAGGCAGGAGATGTTCCCTGTGCACCAGGCAGTGGAGCTTTGGTCATGTGATTGACTCAGTCTGGGGTTATAGATGACAGCCAGGTGTGGCATATACACTACAAGGTCTAAAGTGGCCAAAGAGCATGACAAGTCAGACATGGGCATGGTTATTTATCCAACATGCCCCTTGTGCCAGCTCCAGCCTCACTGTGCGCCTAGGAGTTGGCACTGTTGTTACACTTCATTTACAGTAAAAAACTGAGCCTGAGAGGGAGAAGCCAAAGCTTGCCCAACATCATTTGGACATAGACCTAGACAACCCTGTCAGTTGTTTCTGCCTTCCCTGGATGTAACTGGTATATATTCAGTGGGCATTTTAAGTTAAATGCATCAGGCCAATTAGGTTCCCAAGTGGGACATTAAATATTTAAAATCCTTTCATGTAGTTTAATTATCTAGACACTCTAGGGCTGGGGGAAAGATTGGCCTCGCAGTCCACATGCACTTGCTCACTAGGCAACTTGGCTGTGCTTTCTTCTGGAAGCTTCTTGCAAAATTAGCTCTTGCCTTCTGGTTACATTTTATGCCGTAACCACTTCCCAGAGTTTAAAAATGTGCATGAGTGGTGTGTGTGTGTGTGTGTGGTAGTGGGTGAGGATGAGATGCTTTAAAACAGCCCAGAATATGATTTGGGAGTGGAGTATGGCTCTTTGATGGAGCTCATCTTTAGCATGGTGGGGTCCTGGGCTCAATTCCCTGCATCCTCTCTAAAAATGATGTGACTTAAATTCTCAGATCTGTTTACCCAGTCTATTGGAGGATAACTGTGAGGGTGCCACCATCAAATTCATCTGCGTTTCTATGGGCTATTGTAGAGAATGGATTTTTGTGTATTAAGCCATAAGTAGTAAAGATGAATTTGACATTCATAGTCAATTATTTGGTGATTGAAGAAAACTCAATTTCTCTCCCTCTTTCTCCTTTCATCTCTTTTATATAGAAGCTCTTTCCCACATGTTGCATAATCACAAGAGGATCCCAAGCCAAGTTAGGAGACCAGGGTTCTATTCTGGGTCTGCCCCCTGTAGTAAGGTAACCTTGTATGAGCACCTAACATTTCTGAGTCTGTCTTCTTTTCCTGGTACAGAAGGTCATGTGGATTAGCCAAGCTGATATGTGAGGAGCTGTGGGTGTGTGGCAGAGGTGACCAGGTGGGCCTCTCAGTTTTCACCCCAGAACTTTCTGTATGATGGTACAGATCTGAGGAAACATAAAGTAATCCCACAAGGCCAAACAGGGAGGGGTCTCTAGGGAGAGAACTCCACCTTGGTAGAGAAATCATAGCTGGGAACATTTGAAGTGGACTTTACAGAGTAACTGGAGTTGTTTGGTCCACTGTTTATGTATACTTCATGTTATTCAAAAGACAGATTTGCAAAAGTACACAGATATTCTACATGAAGGCAAAAGAGAGTTAATGAGGAAATCAGACACATAGAAAATAAGGGAAGAAACTAAAATCAAGCTATGAGCAGGTTAGAACCTAAACCCACTGAAGGTGGTTAATAAATTTAGCTGTAAATTTGTCTTAGCAATGTAAACAAAAAGGGAACATAATCAATTTGCAGTTCTTAGTCATGGCATCCACAGGGTAAAAAGGCCCTGAATGTGCAGTCTTCCCTAGGGCTAAGACCTAACCCATTTTCCCCAGATCCCCTCAGTAGGGCACTATGGATATTGTCCTTGACAACACTGCTGCGGTGATCATGCCCTCCCCACTTGTGTCAGGGAACATTGTCCCTGGCTGAGGGAACAGCATGGGCCCAGCTCCATGTCTCATTCAGGGGTCTTGTGGAGGGTCCTCTGGGGCCTGTTGTGGGAATGACCTTTGATGCTGTAATCCGGGAGGCCTCCGAGTACCTGTGGAAGCAGTTTGGGAGTGAACAGCACTGCACAAGAAGAGGGGCCACAGGAAACGCAGTGCTGAGTGTGGGAGACTCACTCTGCAGAGGTACCAGGACCAGCCCTGTTTAGAGCTGGGCCAAGACAGAGGTCAGGGCTTTGTAGTGTTGTGGTTCTGACCATTGGTGGCTGGCTCAGAGACTGAGAAGGTGGGGCTGAGGCAAGACAGGAAGCCTGATTGGCCGCTGCCTCCTGATCTTGGCCCCAGACGTCAGTCATCTTCATGAAGGAGGTGCCAGCTCTTTTCTAGTATGAAATGTACAAAAACAACAACACATGCTCTGTGGCCCGCCAGGAAGCACTGTTCGAAACCTGAGCTGCCCTACTGACAGAGCCTCCTATTTCGGGGGCTTTGTCTGTTCTATTTTTGAGGCTGGTGAACTGGTTTCCTGTTTGTTGCAAAATGGGTAGTTATCACTGTCTGTGGCTGCCCCAGCTCTGGCCTGGTTTGCAGGGAGGTGGCCTCACCAGTCAAGTCCCACCATTCTGCCTTAGGCCAGTTTTGTTTCGTGCAAGGGCCAAAGAGGAACCCATCCTTGCCAGGCACAGGAGTAGGCAGCCCGCCAGCTGCCTCCCAGGACACCCAAATGGTTCTGAAGTGATAATACTCCTCTTGGCAATGTCCTTCCCATATTAGAGAAGGGACATTTCATACTGAAGGGTTAAATTAGAGACTCAGTAAGAAGATGAGGGTGGGACTTGGAGAAAGAGCCCTCAGGCCCTGGCAGGATGGGAGGCGGAAGTGAGTGTTAATTGATATTTGCTGTGTAGCAGTCATTTTCACAACTTGGCTTCTCCTTTGACTGTTTCATCTCATTCCCATCTTACAGACAAAAAGCCTGAGGCCCAAAAGTACAGAGCCTCCTGGAACCATTGGCTCAGGGTGTTGGCACTTTGACAGTGTTTTGGGGGACAAGTTTAAAATTTCTCTCCCATCTCCACCCTCCGTCACCTTTTAATGGAAGCTTAGAGAGGCAGAAAATCTTGCAAAAACTCACAGCTAGTTAGTAGCAGAGTCAGAAGTTACTTAATTAGTGATTTCTAGCCTACTGTACTTTCAAACTGCCTTAGACACTATTAAGGTGATGCCAGTGTGGCACTGAACAGAGTTCGGGCCCATTTGGAGGCATGCCCAGCCCAGCCATGAGGTTTACGTTTGCACACATTGCCTCTCTCACAGAGAAGCTGGAGGATGATGTCCTAGTGGGACCTCTGGACCTTGGTGACCTGTCTTTCCTCTACTGCATGCCCCTTCCAGAGCCTGTGATCCTCTGTCTTTTGGGGGTTAAAACAACGAAGGCCTTTATGAAAGTGTAGGCCTATGTGATTGTGTGGTTATTCCCTTTTGTCAGTAATTTCTGGTGGTTTACTACTAGTTCCTAGGCTGAGGCAGGGAATTTTTGCAGAGAAAACCAAAATCTATTTTTACATGTGTTTTTTTTTTTTTTTTTGATTGATCAGTGCTAAGAGTATCACTAATTTCTTGCAGGAGTCCTTAAAATCCCAAGACTAGAGCCACTAGCTGTGGGAATTCTCAGGACTTGGTAGCTCTTGTAAAAATCATTACTGTTCCAGGTTAATCCAACCAGGGTTGGGTACAAGAGAGGGCAGAGGAATAAGAAATTTTATCAGTATCACCTGGGACTTTGGGAAGGGAAGAAGGAGGGCAGTGGCTGTGGAAGGGGCAGAATGACCTGGGGCATGGACTGGAACTTCTAACAGGTCCCTCTTGGCTGATTTGTTCCCTCTGCCTTAGAAGTCTTTCCATCCTCTTCTCCTTGCAGAGACCCTCCCTCCCTGGAGGCTGAGCACAGGTGCCCTGAAAGTCTGGTGTCCTACCTTTCTCCAGCTCCAAGAAGCCTTCACTATGCAGCCTCTCTTCTGGCCCAATCTCATTGTACCTGCTTTTAAATTCTCTGTGACTTTACTTAACTCCACTCAGTAATTGTAGCTCCCAGAGTGTGCAGGTAGCATTAATTATGGTCTGTTCTGAACAGTCAAGGGCCAGATAATGCAGATGAAAGGGAGGAGGGGAGGGCAGCAAGGGAGGGAACTAATTCCTTCCTTTGTCTCAGGGTAAGCCACGCCTGGAACATTATGGCAGAAGCAGGAAGGGAGCAACTTAGCTCCAGCCCACCTTCTTCCCTCTGTGCTTGCCATCTGTTGCCCTGTATGAGAAGCATCTTGTCACTTGCATTCCTGATACCCAGAGTACTATGCAGATTTAGTGAGAGCGGCACCTTAGTCTCCTAAACCTTGACCCATTTGACCCCTGGGGGTTCAGAAGTTTTCCTTCTGTTTCATGATCAAGCACTAGGTAGCAAACTGCTCACCAATGCAGCAGCTTAAAGCAGCAATATAGTATTCCTCCTGGTGCTGGCTGGATGGCTCTCTGCTGGTCTTCACTGGGTTCACTCTTTCGGCTGCACGCAGCTGGTAACACCAGAGAATTGCTCACAGGCCCAGGGTCTAGGTGCTGGCTCCTGGCTGGAGGCTCCTGGTTCTCTCGCATGTCACCTTTCATTCTCCTTTTGGACAAATTTGATTTATCCAAAGCATTGCAAACGCAAGATTGTAGATGTGAGTGCCAAGGTCAGAATTGGCACAGCATTGCTTCTACCACCACGTGCTTTAGGCTAAAGGAAACCTTGAGATCACCAGATTCAACGAAAGGGTAAATAGGCCAACTTCTGTCTGAAAGGAATGGCCAAGTGATCTTGCAAAGGTCCTGGGCCCATTTAGCATTCCTTTATTATGTCCTTCATTTGCTTTGGGAGAACAAGCCCTCCTTTGGGAAGTTTTGTGCTATGGCTTCTGAGGATGCATTCTGAACTTGGCATGGTCAAAAAAACTCAAATGCTTTGGTCTCTGCCCTCAAGGAGAGGCCGTTTGCCAGTGGAGCTGGCGCTGGCTGGTGTGAAGGAATGTGGGCACCTTCCCTCTGAAAGGGCATGCCTAGGGTCCGAGTTACACTTGTCTCCACCACCCAGAGCACACTGAGCTTCTCCTGGGCCCTCTGGGCATTAATCCCTTATGAAAATAGATCTGAATGTGGTTCTTTTTGTCATTTTTAACATGCATTTCTTAGGCTAAAGGTATTCTAAAATTCTTCTTCCTAGATGTGGGGGGCAGGATTTTATCTTTATTGCAAGCAACAGAAACTAATTTTGCTAAGTTTAAAAAATGTTTTAAGGAAAAATGAGATGTCTCATGGAACTGATGGAAGGCTGAAGAATGAAACCGTGAGAAGGGAAGGGTCAAGACAAAGACCTCACAGGCCAGAAATACAATTACAGTGCAGGAAAATGCTAGCAAGACATGGGCCAGGTGGTAGAGGAACATGGAGGCTAGTGTGCCTCTGTCAGCCTCAGTGAGGTAGTGGCCATTTCAGAGGAACAGCGAAAGGGAACAGCATTCCAGATTGATGGAATAGAATATGCAAAGGCCCTGAAGCTTATAATAAGAGCATATTTAGGGACCTGCAGAGAGGTCATGTGTGTCAGGAGAAAGACAGGAGAGAGACGAAAAATGATCTTCCATAGGGAGGCAGATACTATGTGTCTACTCAGGAGTTGAGATTGCATCCTATAGACCACAGTTTTCTAAGCTGTTTTCCCAGAACACTTGTGGCCTGAGAAATTAATAGATGTCTTCTAAGTAAAAGATTCCATGGCCAATTAAGTTTGGGAAATGTGTGTATTGTTAGGATTTTCCTCTTGGAAGATCAAGGGGATGGTAAAGGCTCTGAGAAGTTCTGCAGAAGAAAAAAATTTTTAAAGGGAGTGGGGGGTGGGAGTTGGAAGGCTGAAATGGTATTCCAGGTGAAAAAATGCTCAGCACTGTCTGTCTACAGAAACAGAGAAGGAGGAAATTCTCCATACTAACATCAGAGAAGGTATAACTCAGCCCAGAGGACATGACAAAAAGAAAGTGCTTTCGTTCAAGAGTGCATAGGCAGGACAGGTGGGCTCAGTTGTAAATCCACTGGGAAGGAATGTAACACATGTGAAAAGAGCGCTTTCTGATGAAAAGCTAATTTTTAAAAATCAAGCTAAATATGTCTAGCTTTGTATTCATAACAAGCCCTCGGTTCCCACCAGCTTTTGCTGAAAACACTGGATTTCCCCAGCCTTGTGACTTTGGACTGAGCATCTCTTGGTTCTTTGTTCTGGAAGTCCAAAGAATTTCCCCCTCCTTCTATTGAAATTTCTCCTTAATCTTTTTAAATGAGAAGAAGCATATAATTTAGAAATCTCCTGTCCCCTTCTGAAGAAGCGAAGGGAAGAGTTTCCCAGAGGAATTGGCTCAGGCAGAGAAACAGAACTGTGAAGCCTGGCCGCCAGGGCGGAGCCATGCAGCTCGGAGCCCAGCTGGTTTGCTCTCCAGGCCTTGGGGCTCCAAGCTGCAGGACCTGAGGCTTTCTGCGTGGATAATGAGGGCTCAGGGGAGCAGTGGTAGCTGGGCCCTGGTTAAAAATCAGCTCGAGTTGCCCAGAGCATCGACTCCTCAGCTGGTCTGAGAGATGCATCCACCCTAGGCATGGGCCTTGCGTGGCCACTCCAGGTAGGTGTCTCTCCAAAGAGGCCTTCACCTTGTGACTCTAGGGAGGAGGAGTCCGTGTGACAGAACCAGAGGACAGAACCCCACTTGTCAGTGACTTTTTTGCATGGCCATTTCTGCTCAGACTAGGCAAGAAAAAGGAGAGGAAGCTTTTCCTCCTTGGTTCACAGCAGAGCTGCTGGAGAGATAAAAGAAGACAGACACGAGGAGCTGTCAGGCACCTGTCTGATGCTGAGAACTCGAAGCCACCTGAGTGTACTGATCCTTTGCAAGCCCATGGGTACTTAATGTTAATTCACATTTGGCTCACACCAGTTTTCCTAAATGAGTATGATGTGTGTTGTTTCTCTTTTTTTAATTTTCTTTTATTAATTTTATTAATTATAAAGTAACATGTTAGTCGTAAAAAAACTGAGGAAATACAGAAAATTGCCAAGAAGACAATAAGAGATGCTGAGACCTAGTAAGGGTAAGTCACCTGTTGGAGACAGTAACAGAGCATGGATTTGAACTTGGGACAGGCCACAGTCTGTGTCTTTCTTCGCCTGCTCACTCACGGAGCTAACACCGAAATAAGTGCTATTTGGGTATCATCTCCTTTGACTTCTCTGTTCAGACTGAATTAACGTTTTCTTTCACAGAAAGGCTTGATGAATCCTGTGGTGTTGGATTAGAGCCAAAGATAGTTTACAGACAGATATGTACAGAAGGGAGGATAGGTGTACTTCTACATGGGTTAAAATACAAATGTATTTCCCAGCTCTGTCCCCTAAAGAGGGATTGAACCATTAACATTTCAGCAGAAATAAGCACATTTACTACTCTGTTCTTAGTTTCCAAATATCATTTTCCAAACAGAGAAATAAGAGTTTCATAGAGAAATGGCTAATTTCAGACCTGGGCAGGGAAACTACAACATAAGCCTTAAACATCTTTTAGAACTAGAAAATAAGGAGGTGTTTAAAAACAAAAGCACACATAAAAAAGATGGTGAAATGTCTAAAGGGCATGAAGATCAATCAGAAAGAACTTTTGGTAGCCAAAGCTGGGATAATTTAAGCAACAGAATATAATTCCATGTGATAGAATTATAACTTAAAGAATCCATGATTATTTATAAATAAATAAGGAAGAAGATATAAAGCAGAATTTAAAATAATATACATATTATTCACCTTACAGTGGATAGAGCCCAGTTCTCCTGCTCTTGAACTGTTTCATTTCCAAAGAATAGAACATGGAAAGGGAAAAATAGTAACCTCACTGCTAACAAGCCTGGCAGATTCTACCTTAACCAACTGATCAATGATAATGTCATCGGATCCAAGTCATTTTGATATGAAGTGACCCCAGAAATGTGAGAATGCCACTGCCTTGCCAAACTTGTAACTCCAGTATAATCATAAGAAAACATCAAACAAACCCAAACTGAGAGGCATTCTACAAAATACTGGGCTAATAATCTTCAAAAATATCATAGTCATGAAAAAACAAAGAAAAGATAGAAAAAACAAAGGAAAGATAGAAAAAACAAAGGAAAGATTAAAAAACAAACTCACCCATCAGAGGAAACAATGAGTTGCAATGTCAGATACTGGATTTGATGCTGGACTAGGAAAAAAGACGCTCACAGAAAAACTAATGAAATGCAAATAAACTCTGGAGTCACATTAGAAGATGCTGGTTGGAGTCTATCAGAACCCTCAGTATTATCCTATAATTCTAAAATTATTTCAAAATAAAATTTTAAAATATTCTTTCCTAGAAATGTTCAAAAGAAATTTAAAAAAATGAAATACAAACACTGAATAATAATTTTAAAAGGCAAGTTACAGTAATAAGAGATCATATTTACTTATTAAATTAGTGAACTTTTTATTATAAAAACAATACATACAGTATTATGGAGAGTGTAAGAACTCAGGCACTTTAAACAGCCATTAGTAAGATCCAAGTTACTTGTGATATCTAGAGGACAGTTTGGATGTATAGATCAAGTTATTCATTTCTTTTTTTTTTATATTTAAAAGATAATAAAACAAAAGGGGGCAGTACAGAACAGATCAGAACAGGACAACATAGGCAACACAGTACTTTACATTAAGTCAACTGGACATCAACAGTATCTAACACCATATCTCTTA
>PVJX010008001.1:0-67836 GCA_004027295.1 Dolichotis patagonum | reverse complement strand
TGTCTACTTTACATGCTTTAACTTTGTAATTTGAACAACTATTTCCAAGAAGTCAGTATGTAATTAGTCAAGTAATAATTTCTTAGGTTTTATTGTTGTACTTTTCCTTTTTTCCTTGGAATACTGTATGGTTGCTACCCTTTATTCTGTTTTATTTTGTTTTGTTTTTTTCCTCTTTAAATAAAATTATAAAAAAAAATAAAAAATAAAAAAAATCATATTTTATATACAGCAGTATTTCAGAAAACTATATTGTCACAGTACAAAAAAATCCACTATTCAGCAAGATATGCATGATTTCTATATAGAAAAGGATTCTCTCAATGTTTTAAATAAATCAAAGGATCTGCCAGTTTAGTAAACTTGAGAGCTGAACAATAAAGATGTCAATTTGTCCCATATTTTCTTGTAAGTTCAATTAGATTTCAATTAAATTTCCATTATTTAAAAAGTAGAAACTGGTATATGGATTCTAATATTTATATGAAAATTCAGAAAGCCCAGAATAGCTGAAATACTCTTAAAGAACAAAGTTGGAAGGTTAATATTAACGGGCACCAAGACTTAACTGCAGTAGTTAAGACACAATAAACACAAAGGCAAAATTTACTGTGGAACAAAGAAGAGTCCAAATACAGACACACAGAATCACCTTATCTACAAAAATTCAGAGAAGAAAAAGATGATCTTTTCAATAAATGCAACAGGGATACACACATGAGGGAAAAAAATGAACCCTGACCCTGGATCTTCTGCATGCATAAACATTAAATTCAAGTAAAACAAATCTCGATGTGAAAGGTAAAATCATAAATCTGAAAAATATGAAAATGTATTTCTGACCTAGGAGCACAGACAGATTTGCTTAAAACTGCAGAAAAGGGGGCCAGGGATTTAGCTCAGTGGCTCAAGCATTTTCCTGCCAAACGCAAGTCTGTGAGTTCGATCCCCAGTACAAAAAAAAAAAAAAAAAGAATTAAAAATAAAATAAAATAAAATAAAACTGCAGAAAGTACTCACCACATAGCCAAATACTGATAAGCCTTCATCCAAAAATGGGAAATTATTTGTAATACCTATATCCAAAAAGAGATTTCTATCTAGGTCATATAAATACCTCTTCAAAAATAAAATCAAGGAGGGGCTGAGGTATCTGTGCCTCAGGGAAAAATGCATGTTCAGCTTATCCAAGGCCCTGAATTTCTCCCCAGCACCACACAGGCACATACGCAATATAAAAAAGAAAAACTAATAGGAAATAGGGGCACGATTGAACTGTTTTAGCCAGGCGTGGTGGCACAAACCTGTAATTCAGATACTTGGGTGACAGAGGCAGGAGGACTGATGCAAGTTTGAGGCCAATCTGGCTACATGGGACACTGTTTTAAAAATAAATAAAATTCCACTGCTTCAAAGAGGATATCCAAATGATGAATGAAAGACGCTCCATAACAGTATGAGAATGCATAAAATTAAAAACTGACACCACAAAGCCAGAAGAAAAATGCTGACCAAGGATCCTACAATTCCTTTGGGAACTTTGGCACTAGCTACCAAAGCTGAGCTGATGTACACCCTCTATCCCAGCAATTCCACTCTTGGTATACACTCAACAGAAATGTGTACATACATAAACCAAAGGACAAACCAAAATATCTACAGTAGTATTATCTATTAGATTTTTAAAAACCCTGCTATTCCCAGTACTGTAATAAGGAAATAAATAATAAGGTACAGTACAGTGCACTCAATAACATTCATTGAGAAATACTAAGTTGGTATCAAGTGAGTACTAACAAGCATATATAATTAACTCATACCAGTTTTAATAGCTATCAATAAAATATAAAATAGGAACAGTTTCCACCGAATGTTAGGAATAAGAATCTGCTCTCGATCAAAATAATGGTTTTTAAAAAGACTGTTATAGCATGACAATGTCTGCAACTGAGGGTTTCCTAGGACACTGGACTTAAAAGCAGAAAAGTACAAAGCATATGACCAGGCAAGATTCGCCTGGTCCCAGAGTTCCTCCTCTGCCCTATTCTGACAACTGAGCCAGGACATAATAATTCTATCAATGATCCTCTGTAAAAACAAACAAACCCACTTAAATAGTACTCTGCAAGCTTTAAAAAAAAATTAAAATTTACCTAGCCTTATTTCCAAATTCCAAACTACCTGTGTTAGTTTTCAGCATGAATTAAGTCTACTGTTCTAAAATGTTTTAGGTTTTGCCTAAGCTATTCTTACCCTTTGAAATACTTTATTATTGTAATTTACCCATTTAAATCCTAACAGTTCTTCAAATTTTTTCTCTTCCTCCACAAACTACTTCCTTATTTTCCCTAAACCAAATTAGTTTACTTTTCTTATTTCATTTACATGGCTCCCATACAATCGCTACATTCCACCCAGCATTATATTTATGTATGTCTATTTGTCTTCCATAACCTCCTTAGAGCACTGTCTCATTCATCTGTATATACCGCTCAGCGGTATCAGTGCCTGGTTGACAAGTGCAAGGTTGTGAGTTTGATCCCCAGTATAAAAAAAAAAAAATTAGAACATTTTTTATAGTATCCATATAGTAGAAAATTTTATCTAATAAACAATGAGAGAGCTGCCATATAAACAGCCTCTGTGTCCTTTCCAGAAAATGTGTCAAGCCAACTGTGAAAAATAATTTAGTTCCGGGGGGTGAGGGGAGGGGGTGGAAAAGAAAAATGTAGCTCCATTGTATTTTCCCTCCTTTCTTCCTCTTATGCATCTTCCAGGCAAACAAACTCCCTTCACTATAGGAATCAATATTTTTCATCTAAGATTGTCTCATATTGGTAGTTATTTACCTAACTATAAAGTGGTCTTCTTAACTGAAAGAATAAGTATTGATTCTGTTACCCTTACCTTCTAATTTAGTTAGAAGACTTGATTCAGTTTTATTCTTCAGAGTCACTGAATCAGTATTATGCTCAGAACTCTTTTCATCCGATACCAGAGATTCCATAGAATGGATATTCTGAACAGACTACATGAAAAAAAAGATATAAAAAAGTCCTATTAACAGTAGTAATAGTCATACAATTAGATATATTAAAAGTCTTATCTATGTGAAAAGATTGCTAGCACAATTACCTATTATACTTACATGTAGAGTCAAACTCACAGAAATATTAACAGCCTGAATTATTACTTATAATAGGAAGGGCCTTAACCAAAAATTTGGCCAATTGGCTTTCAGTGGACATACTATTCAATTGCTAAAATGTACTTCCCTTAAAGAAAAAAAGGACTGGAAAGATTGAATCCAATCTAGACTGGGCCTTGCAACAAGAGAAAATTTAATAATGATTGTATCTCTAAAAATAACAGCATTCATAAAAATTAACATTTGTATAACCCCAAGACAGCAATTATTCTAAATCTAGAGTAAATTTTTTCCTGCAAATAAGCACTCTTCTCTAAGAGAGCCAGGATTAGAAAAACTTGGTATCGTGAATCTATGACATTGGAAGGGTGATATACTACAAGATTATAAAACTCAAAGTACTATGTCATGATCCCAGAGGTTTAGGTCAAATATTATAATAGTAATGACCCCTAAGGGGGGAAAAAAAATCACACAGCATGAAGAATTAAGGTTACTTCTTGTCTTTGAAGTTCTCACAAAGTTTCTCTGCCTTATTAGGACAGGTCTGATAACTTATTTCCTCACCTCTGCCTTAATATTCTGGTTTTTCCTCAATGTCTTACCAAAACTACAGGATTAAACAGATCAAGAATAAAATTTGGATTCCCCCAGTATTCTCCCATCCTGCTTAAACATATGCCTAGTAAATGTTACTTCGTGGTTCTCCCAAGAGTCAGTTGATTCTTGTTCCATCATCTTAACCTCTGAGAAGCACCACCCAGGACCTCTGTACCACCTCCTGTTGGTGGTCCTGTATCTCCTGTCTCAAGAACACTGTTGCAGGTAGGTAGGCCTTGGACCCTTTCCCCAGAGTTACATGAGTCCGAGATCAGAAACGTTTATTTCACATAAATATTTAAATACCTTTAAATTTCGCAATTCAGAGGAATTATTTCCACTTGGTTTAGATGCAGGGATAATCAAATCTCGACATTCTGATCTAGAGATCTGCCTATTACCCAGGAAACAAAATAATTTTAATGTTTAATTTGAATTAATCTTTTAAGTATTTTTTTTATTTTAAAATTTGCTTTTTAACAATCCTCTTTTAAATTGGAAGAATTTTGCAAAACACCAGTTTTAAAACTGACACGATTCTAATACAAAAGTGGCTAAGCTAGAAAATTAGGTATTGAGTAATAACAAAAGCAATAAGGAGATACCTGTCAATGTCTTTATTACCTAAGAAGTAACAGCTGGAATTACAGTAAGAAAGTAGGACATGATAAGTATATAGGTGAAACTACACTTCAGATTACAAATAGCTTAAGTATCAGGGAACAGGGACTCTTTTGTTCCACATATACCTAGCACCAGGCTATCCTAACAGGTAACAAGAATGTGGTTGGAGTTCGGGGACATTTCTGTTGTTTTAGATTCTTTTTGGAATGTACAAGTCTCCTTTACACTTCATTTATACTGATATTTGAAACACAAGAGCAAGATGACATGATAAAACGATAGAGTTTCCCAGCATAGTGGTACATGCACTCTGGGAGGCCTAAGCAGGAGTATCACAGTTTGAGCCCAGCCTGTATAACTTACTGCCTGAGCATGATTTTTTACCTCAAAATAAATACTGAAACAAAAAGAGCTGTGGCTGTAGATTGATGCAAAAGCCCTGGGTTCAATCCCCAATAGCACAAAAGCAGAGCAGTATTTAATCAAATTGCTCTTTAAATACGAATATTTAGTTAAGGCATAAATGTAAAAAAACTTTAATTATTGACGACACCAAGTACAATCAATCATCTTTCTCTCAAGTTTATTTGCAAAATGATTCATTGGAGTACAAGATTGTTCCAATATAAATAATATTACACATGGTGATTAGAGTTAAGAATAAGCCAGAAAAAGTGTCCTTTAGCTGAGCTAGACTGCTATATTCCCAATTCTTATAAGAGAATAAGCATTCAAATTAAAGTAAAGCGAACATATTGGATGTGATGAACAGTATTTCACTACCTACAATGTGTCGGTTTTTTAGAGACAGGGTCTTGCTATGCTGCCCAGTCTGGTCCTGAAACCCTGGGCTCAATAGATCCTTCTGGTTTACCTTTCACAGTAGCTGAAAACTAAAACAATGTAGCACCTCACCCAGACATGAATTAACTTATTCTATTTTGTTCAGGGCAAGGATTGAGCTCTAGGCCTCATGCCTATAAAGTAACAAGCCCTTTCTCATTTCTTGAAGTCATCACCTCTGAAGCAAATGGAAGAACATATCATCTTTGCCACTGATAGCGAGCTGGAAAAGATACCACTCCACAGACCACCTTGTACCCCTAATACAGACTATGCTCTAGGAAAAGAATCTTACCAGAGATTACCATAAGTAAGAATGCTTCCAGATGTGGAGTTTTAACTACAGGGATGTTGCACCCCTTTAAACTTCATGGTCACTGAATGTTTTTCTAAAATACTTTTCTAATTCTTTATTAGTTCCTTTAGTGAGTATTTTTAATGTGGAAAAAAGAGCAAAAAACATCATTTTCTTTTTTTTTTTTTTTGCTCCTAGAGAAAATATGTAGAAGCTCAGTAACTTCTAGTAATTACTGATAATTAGTAATTAAATAATTACTGTGACATAGTAAAAGATTTAAAACTATTATTCCATCTGTTTTTAAATATATATTAAAAAGTTAAAACTCAAACATACCTCTTTGTAAAACTTGGCGTAACTGACTCATCTGTCTTCACTTGATAATCTGGACTATTTAGAAGGTTAACTGGGACTCTTCCAAATGGGCAAGACTAAAAATATTTTGAAAGATTTAAGTAACTGAGAAATTAAGTGTTTACTACTATTAACTTAATCAAAGTACACTAAAAATAACTTACCCGTTTAGTTTTGTTAGCTTGTTTCAAGGGATTTCCATGAACTACTTCTGCATCTTGTGGAGGCACATTCTCCCTAAAAAGAAAGACAATGCCCCCGATTTTCCAAAGAGTAACACTAAAATGTATTTCCATTTTACTGCTAAGCACTGTTGCTATACTTACATGACATGCATATATGTGTTTATAGTTAAATAAATGATGAACATATAGGAAAAAAAATCAATTTTCTTACCCATACAAAAACCTGGCTTTAGTGGCCGGCCCTCTAGAATCACAACTGATGCTTCTATTCTGCAAATGTCCAAGCGAACTGGAGAATGATTCTTGAGCAGTTAATATTGTTGATGCTGTAAAAATTTCAACTCCATGATTAAATTTTTAAGGACATAAGGGATACACAAAAAAATAATCTTATAAATAAGAATACCTACAAAGTAAATTCAAAATAAGTATTTGCCCACAGGTAAGGTAAGTAGACATAAAGACATTAATAAGATAATGCTACATATTGTATCTCTTCAAATTATCTTTAAGTGTATAACTATCTTACCCAGGTAAAAGTACATTCTCTATTTATAAAAGCCATCCTCTTGTTTTTTTGATTAGGAAAAAAAAAAGATAAATTTCAACAAGGCTGTAAAGATCTTTTTACTTCTAAAAAAATCTTACTTCCTTTATAGTTACAATTAACCTTAAAATTTCAATCTTTCCATATAAATGAAAACTTTCTGTAATATTATCCTCAACTCTTGCTTGCAGTATTACCTACCATAGAAGAGTATTAGCATACATTAGTAGTCACCTGATAAACTCTTCTTTTCCTCCTCTGAAAGCAGCTGCTTTTTTTGAAGGTTTAAATTATGCAGGGCGATTTCCAGCATTTTTAGTGGTACTGCTCCACTATCCACAGCTTTCTGGAGAAGTTGTTTACTTTTTTTGAAATTACCTACCAAAGTAGAAAATAACTGTCAATTTATGCAACAGTTACCCTCATCCTCAGTCATTAGGACCTAGAAGAAAATTTCTAAGACTAAAGCAAAAATATCTTGTCAGACACACACTTTATCTCAAAGACAAACAATCTGTTCTACCATCAACTCTTTTGGTAACAATTCATGTCAAAACAGTTTAGTTTCGTAACACACAATTGATGTGGTGTTAGCTTACCATCACTGTTCATTTCCAGAAGTAAGAGAAGTTTAACAAAGCAAAATAAAAGAAGCAGAGGCCAAATGTAGCATTAAAAACAGGCAAGAATTCTGTATGTTAAAGTAGTCCTGAGAGCAGCAATCTTTTATGACACATCCTAAGAAGCACCACTCAGAGCACCACCCAGTCAAGAATTGGTTGGCATCGTTTGCTAAGAGGAATCTTTCATCAAAAGGATTTTTGTTGGGGGGGAGGAAAGCCACGATAAAGATTAACTAGTAGCTACCAGATCGAGCCACACTAGTCTCAAAATTAAAAAAAAAAAAACAAAAAACTGAGATAGTGGTAATTTTCTGATTACAGATAATCAAATTTTATTTCAGACACAAATATCACTAATATGCAACACACAAATATTAAATGTATTGATCATATATCTTAAGGAATGTGCTATCAACAGTCACAAGAGCTGCTGAATTATGATGTTATGTGCTTAGTATTTAAAGATGATTAAGAACTGCCCTCTAGTCTTTGACAGTTTACAAATTTTAAAGAATGTGAACATTACTTGACAGTGCTTAAATCCACACATGTATTGACAGTAGTGGTAACGTTTCATATAACTGTTTTAGAAAGCAAAAGAAAATCTTCTGAAAATCTGATAAAAACTATGGGACATTCTGTACTTCTACAAACATGCACACACACAACCAAACTGTGCAAGATTTCAGGGACACAGTGCATTTCCTGACAGCCTATCAATCCTGTTCAAAAGAATCACAATTTTTAACTTGAGGATACATACTATTACATTGTAGTGCTATGAATTTTCCTTTTATAGACAACTCAATTTGATTTTCAATATTTTTTAAAGTTGTAAAATTTGTAGGTGCTGCTGAGAAGACATAATACTCAAAAACAAGTTTAAATGGAATGGTGAAATAGTCTTAAGGACTTGGCCGAAAATATTCTAATAAGCGAGAATGAAGAATCAATTTTTATACACAGGAATGAGATCATTTTGTTAAAAAGTAATCTGACAGTACACAGGATAGGATGGAGACAATTCAGAAACCAATTTTACAGGTAAAAGTTCAGGGTTCTCAAATCATTACCAAGTTGTACATTTTACCCCAATTTCAGTCCTGAAGAGTTCTGTCTAGTGAACACACTCAACATCACCCACCACCATGATGATTCTGTTAATAGGGATTAAGACTTTTACCACAGGCTAGTAAACGGGATCCGAGCTGTAGCACAAACAAGTGGAGGGACAATAGGAAGACCTGGCCAGAACATAGGCTGGTACACTGAAAGTCCCCAAGGAATGGGCAGGCTAAAAATACCTGAAGATGATAGATGTTCTACCCTACCCACAGGGCCCACACAATGAAGAACCAGGTACTCAAACTAATGTTTTAATAGCAGCTTATTTTTTAAAAAACTACTAATCAGATCAGGGTTATAGCTCAGCAGTGTAGCACCTGCCTGGTAATTGTAAGGTTCTGAGTTTGATTCCTGTACTAAAAATAAATAAATAAAACATAAAAACTAAAAAAACTACTAAGTAAATGTTGTATCTATATTTAATGGCTATTTGGTGCCAAGAAACCATAGCTTAAGAAAAACTTAATTCAAATGTCTTACATCCTTCACTGTACAAATACCAGTGAAGAAGCTACTATCTGTTAGATGTAGCTAACCTAACAGCACAATGTTCATTTCCATAGATTAATCCTTATAAATAGAAGATGACAAATATTCTCTGTTTATGCTTACATAGCACCACCTCCCCGTAATCTCAACTGATCAATTTTAATTTTTCTTGCCTTAAATTCCCAAATATATGATTTAATATTAAAGTGTATTACTATAGGACGTCATCTTTTACTTAAATGTTGGGCTTGACATTTTCAGATTACCTTGAGACAGTTCAAATTGTGCAAAAGATATATGCACAAAAGCAAATTTCTTGCAGTTTGCTCTGGCCATTTGAAAGTAGTCACGTGCATCGTCTGGCTCTTGAATACTGTAATAAAAGATTAAAGGCTAGTTTTTGGGTTTTGTTGTTGTTGTTGTTTTTTAAAGAGACAGATTCCTAAACTTGGAAACTCTTCATTCTATTTTCCAAAAGATATCAGGTATTGCTTTTTTCTATATAAAATTACATACTAAATTATTTTCTCCAATCTTTTTAGGCACAATCTAAAATATGTACCTTTTGGAAACGTGTACATAGGAACGAAAGTTTACATTAATTCCCTGCTAATTAAAAGCAAAAATATTTGGTCAAAAAAATATCAGTTTGGCAGTGTTTTCATTTTCCCTCTTTGCAATGCAGTTATATATTATGTAATCTAGTTAAACACAGTCAAAATACTTACGCTTAATACTTACGCTTTTAATTCAGCAAATCTCACTTGAATTTGAGCAAAACTCTCATTTTGGCCATATTTATCTGGAGGAAGTGCTTCAATTGCTTGACTGTAACGACCAATTAATTTATTTAAAAGAGCATCATTTAGGGGGACACTGTTTTTCTCTAGTTTGATTAAGAAATTCAACCAGTCCTCTGGGTTGTTCGCCAGCATCATAATTTGAGTAACAGTTCCCGAGTTATCTGAATGAAGAAAACAAAACATATCACCGCAGCAAGATGGACATAAAACAATGGCAAATGGAATTTTTCTTTGAAATTAACATAAGCATTTATCTGTTAGCATTCATGTACATAAAACCCACAAAATACTTTTTTTTTTCTTGGAATGTAACAATTCACATTAGAAAATATTCCATCAAGGATTTAATGCATCAAAATTTCAGAAATACTGCTCAGGTCCCACCATACTTTCTTTTTACAACCTTACCCATTAAATGCTATTTCCATATACCTCAAATTTACTTCTAAAACAAAAGAAAGCCAGTTTGTGATTTTCTTCTTCCTTCAAGTTACCTAAATTTCCCCTAGGGGACTTGCTAATTTCCTAGTCATCAGCCATAACTACCCTGGTCTTCGAAATTTATAGGACTTCTTGTGCATACTAGTTTACTTGCTAAGAAACTCTGAACTATAGAAACAGCTAGAATAATCTTTAGACATAAGTTTCACATTGTGATGTACTTTTTATTTGCTTTAGTGTTGGTTGTTTTTAATAGATAAGCTGAAGGTCATTTCCATTTAGGATTCTTTTAGCCATTACTAAACATTAAACTCAGATTTCCTGGACAACCTATGATTCCCTTATCAATTTCAGTTACCATCAACAAAGCCTCTCTACTTTTGCAAACAAAATTACGGTTTCTATTTCCTACTCAAACATACCACATTCAGAATTTTGCCCTTTCACTTTAAATTTCATTTGGTCTGATCTTAATTTTCTGGCTTTATTTCTTACTGCTTTCCTAGCTATTATAATGCTGCCTCTGTTTACGAACTTAATTCCTTCCATGATTCTGGGGATGATGGTGATGACTGTGTTCATCACCAGATACAGTTTGAGAAGGGAAACAAAACGGTATTCAACACTTTGGTTGACAAATGGAACTGTTTGCAAACAGAAGTGTTCATGAGCCAAGGCATCTGTGAAATGCCTTAACACATTTTTGCAAGCCAGGTATAGTGGCTCGTGACTGCTTATAATCCAAGATCAAGGCAAATCTAAGGCCAGCCTGAACTACAAAGCCACACCTTGTCTCAAAAAACAAACGAGCATTTTTGTCATTTGTAGCTTTGGAGATCTATTCCTTGGACTTTGTAGTAACCTATCCTTCCTTTAGTCTACAGAAAAAAAAAAATCTGTATCTTTATCACGCTAACACCAACATGATGGTCAGGATGCAGTACAACGTGGCACAGGGAATACATACATTCTCATTTCAAAAGAAACTATGCTTTTAATCATCTTTGAACTTTCTTTAATACTTAACGTCTTATATCACAATTCTTAGCATAATGTTAAGTGTTTATGTTTTGAGTATACTAAGGACCAATGATGTTTAAGCAAGTACTCAACTACCTTGGAATTCAGGCTTGTGGGGTAAAAGATAAGTTAGGTGATATTCTATTAGGATTACCTGACAGCAAAACTATAATTTCCTTGGTTGTTTCAAAGCAAATACAGTCTGCCACCACAATTAGATCAGATTCTTCCATTCATATTCAATCTCTGAAGTATTTAATGGTTACTACTGATTTAACAAATATCCAGAAGTCACTGATTGCTCAAGTGACTCAACCACTTGAGATATAACAAAGAACTGGGCTTCTGAACTAATAATTTTCACAAAACTAATGTGTGAAACTTTGGGCACTTTCACTCATTATCATTCAATAAGTATTTAAACCCCTACTGTATGACAGGCACCATTCTAAGTGTTGTGTATTTAACAAACCACAGCAAAATGCCCTGCCCTCATGGAGTTCACGTTCTACTAGAAAAGAAAGATAATAATCAAATACATGAGTAAATTATATATGAAGTGATTAGTACTATGAAGAAAAATAAGACAAAGAAGGAAGAGAGAGTACACAGTTCCACTCCTGTAAATAGATATCTTAAACAGCTAAGTCAGGAAAGGATTTATTAAGATCACATTTAAAAGTGACCTGAAAGAGGCAAGAGTGAGTAGATATTTGGGGACTGTTCAAGGCAGGGGTTAAGAGCAAGGATATTGGTGTATAAGTTAGTTTAGCACACGAGAGAGGAAGCCACTGTGGCTGAAGAGAGGAGAAAGGATAGGAGAAAAAGGCCAGAGAAAAAACAGAAAAATTCTTCAGATAAAAATTATTCAGTGTTCGATGCTAAACTTTTGTTGTTTTTGTTCTGAGACAGAGTCTTGCTATGTAGTTCCCACAAGCCTTAAACTCACTATAAAGCCCAGGCTGGCCTCAAATTCACAGCTATTCTCCTGCCTCAGTCTCTCAAGTGCTAGATTTACAAGAGTGCACTGCCATGCCCAGCTTTGAAGTAAAATTTATACATAACTTTATTGATTGGTGAGGTTTCCTTAGCACACTGCAAAAAAAAGGAGAAAATGGCATATCTATTGATAAAAGGCATATAAACAGAAATAGCCAACAATATTATAAAAGTTAAGAAAACTACCATTGAGCTCACTAATAAATGCTCCACATTTTAAGCATGCTCCACTTTTTAAGAAACCAGAAAATCGTGGAATATTTCCAAAGAGGTTAAAAGACAAAGTGCACTATAATGGGTAAGTGCTCTATAGTGTGAAAGTTACAGTATGCTGGCATACAGGGCTTAGCATCTCATTCTTTACCTTTGGGGAGACTCTAACACACAGTTCTTATTTTAAAAAAGAAGAAAAGAAAAACTCACCTGTCGTATCAGCAGAGACTTTATTCAAGCTTAGCTCATCAGTGAGATCTTCGTTTTTAAATTTATTTTTAATATCTCTCACTTTGTTCATTATGGAATCAATTGTCAATTCTCTGCCACTTAAATCCTCTGCCTCCATTTCTAAGTTGCAACTGGTGTTTTAGAATCCAGAAGATAAAATAGTGTGGTTAAACACACGTAAACACGGAGCTGTTACTAGAAAAGTGTTAGTGGAGCTCTGTGCAGAAAACCAATGGACACGGTTTTGTATATTCAGGTAGGTTTCAAAAGGCCCAATCACCTTTTCTTCCCAACATAACTTCAGTTAGATCGAGTGATGCTATTCTCTGTGACTGCACAACATTCCTGCCCCTCTCTTACACTTCCCATTTTTTTTCTTCTATGCATAGAATGATTTTTTTTTACACTTTTCTACAATTATTTTCTCGGGTCATCATAATGTTCATCTTTTTTAAAAAAAATATGATAGAGTGTTCACTTGGATTCTGGTAGCAACATGCAAAGAATTTTTCTGACAATGTAAGTAATAGTTGGTAATGAGACCAGCAGTTCCTTTATTCACCTGCTTTACGTTAATAAATCTTCACTATGAGAGTACTTTCAAAGCAGAGTATGAAGAACACACTGATAAATGAAATTCAGAGGATTTGTTCCAGTGTGTATCTGGCAGAATCACGACCCGCTACCTTAATCACGTTAATTAAAGAATAGACGGTACTCCTATTCCCGAGCACTTGCCTATCTGCATAATGGTGTTGTTGGATCAAATATCTGCACTCTTTCCTCCTGTCAATCTTATCTGATTTTTAAACATCAACTCAGTCACTCGGGTCACTGGAGATTAAGAATAAAAAGGGACGATATCATCCACCTCTGAGTGACTTAATAAACTGACTGCCTGAACGCTGCCAACACCTCCTTCCAGTTCTAACTCAGCAAGCGGAGCAGAAGAACGGCCTCTGGGGGTAAAATCTCCTGGCAGGTTTCCCGAAAGGCCCCGCATCCTACAAGGTCCCCACCCACCTCTCGCTTCCTGGACAAACTGCAGCACCACTACACTCCTCCTCCAAGTGGCAAACGCGCCCTTGGGCGTCCTCTCAACTTTGAGCGTCCAGCCTCGACCCAGCCCTCACCAACTCAGTCACCAAGGAGCCCGCACTAGGACCGCAGCCGTGCCTCAGGGCGTCTGCAGGGCGAAACGTACCTCTTTCGGTGAGCCAAAGAGAAGAAAAATGGACCCGGAACGACTCTCCGTACACACGTTTGAATTTCTCCGCCGCTCTCACTGTGACCCCCCATTGGTTACGATCGGTCACGTGACAACGCCTGTCTTGATTGGCTTCCAAAGCCCGCGAGTCCCGCCCCGTGCGCCGTCCGAGTGCGGAGCGTCTCGGTGTTGGGCTACTGCTGTGCTTTCCGGTCTAGCCATCTGGTCCCTGTCGGGCAAGAACCGCCCCCCCAAGTACCCGGACCATCAGGTGCATGGCAGGCCGCCTGTTCCATCGTTCTTACCAGTCAGACTAGGGGCGAAGCGAGTCACGGGAAGGCATTTTGCGCAGCTCTGCGTTGAGGCAGCCGCAGCGTTTTGCCCTTGAGCTTCCATTTTTGTCCTTCCACCCCCTCAACGACTTTGGGCCTGGTCCTCAAGCCGACATTGTCCATTCAGCTGGATTCCGTCAGGATTGCGCGGCCTGGGCTCGCTGGACCAGCCCCTCCCGGCTGCCCATAATGGGCTCAGTGACCTTGAGCCTCAGGCCCAGTCCACAACCTCGTCACCTGCAAAAGCAGGGGACAGTGTCGTGCAGGGTAGTACTCGCGGGCTGCAGGTGTGCAGTCTGGCTGCTGTCCGTGTGCAGGAAATGACCTGCCGTTCCCCTCTCGCGTTCCGCCTGCGTGAGACCTCTGCGTCATGTACCGCATTCGTACTTATCTGCCGGTGCACATCTTTGCTTCGGCAAAGCAGCGCGATGTGCTGTGCCTTGGTTGAGGAATCGCAACCCTTGTGCCTTTGTGCCTGACATGCTTGACTTGGAAGGCGTTTGCTATGCCCCTTTTCTTGTTGATATCTTTGGCGCATAATCTCCAAAGTTGGTATTTTTCCTGAATATCCTGCTGCTGAATAATCTCAATGTACCATTTAATCTGTGCATTCACCCCTTTACTGAACTCCTGTACTCGTATAACTTTGAATGGCTCGTAAATTTATATTTCCAGCTGAGCATGCTTCTGAACTGCGTATTTAAATAGCCATTGCCTTCTTAACATGTCCTTTTGAATATTTCATAGACATCTTGAATTCAAAATGTGCACACAGCCCCTGATCTGCCTACCTAAATCTGCTTCTTACAAAATCCTGTCTGCAGTGCATAGCTAACTATTCCAAATTTTTAGGTCCACAATCCTTGTGTCATCATACCTGACCCCACATTTAGTTCATAAGCAGATTGAGTCGGAGCTCTCAGGAAATATTCCTAGACTTCCCCTTTTCCCCTCCTCCACTAACACCGAAGTAGTCCAAGGTGCCCACCTGCCTTCCTGCACTCTAGGGTACTATGTCCCTGCTCCACTCCCTGTTTGCGTTCTTACTGCACCTCAGTTTATTCTTCAGCACAGCAGAATAGTCATAAATCATATTATGTTACTTCTGTACTCCTGATCTAGCTCCAATTGAAGTCTAAAAATTCCTACAATGGTCTAGAGCTGTGTGTTTAAGCCACTTTTAGCCATCTGTGGCTGTTGAGCTTTTGAATGCATCTACAGCAATCAAAAAGCTAAAACGTTACATTAATTCACCTTAATTGAATTAAATATTCAAGCGGTATTTAGTGTAATTCTTGGCAAACTTTTAAGCACACTTTTTCAGCTATAAATTTCATGAGCTCTTAATGGAAATAAAATTTTCCCACTGAAGGTGTCTGCTTTTGCTATGTACTGTTAAGTATAAAATTCACACTGGATGTTAAAGACAATATATTTACAATGTAAAATATAAAAGTGCCATTTACAGACTGAAGTGATATTTTTGATATAATTAAATAAAATTCAGCATAAGCGCCTGCCTTGCAAGCGCATAGTCACGAGTTCAATCCCCAGTACCAAAAAAAAAATCAATAAAATTCAGTATTAATATTCTGTCACAAACAGAGGAGACTAGAAACATGACATTTAAATGCTGTGATACTACAGTCTGTGATACTACAGACTGCATTCTGGATAAGGAAGTAATTCACAGAAAATTCTGCAATTTAAAGGAAATATGGGATATCACTAGTAATGTGTCAGCATTGATTTCTTAGCTATGCCCAATGTCTCATAATACCATAAAATTTTAACAATGGAAAGTTCAGTGAGGGGTATAATGCAACTACCTGTACTATCTTTGCAATTTTCTTTATAAAGAAAAAATTACTCCACGATAAGATGTTTATAAAAATTTAATTTCTCCTATTTCTTCTTACTTTTTAAAATAGCTAATAGAAAACTGAAAATTACCTGTGTGACTTGTATTACATCTCCAAGGGGCTGTGATGATCACTAAGTCTTGAAGTTTTATGGATCTGACCTAGTTAGTCTATTTATTTTCAGTCAGAAGATACCCACTCTTGCCTCACTAGAATGAAAAGTCCATAAGGGCAGGAATTTTTGTCTGCTTTATTCATCACAGTAGTAGATGTCCCTCCCAGTGCCCAGATCAGTACTTCTTCCATTGTTGCACTTGGTAAATTTTAGCTAAATGCTAACAAACAGTAACAACTTTTGGGTATTTGAGAATCCTATTTCTCAACATCCCTTTGGTCTGACTAAATAAAAACCCATTTATTTTCAGAGTCAAGCCTTCCACAAAGCAATATAGTTAGCAAAAAAATTATGCCTTTATCTTAATACTGAAAGTTTCATAATTTTGTCAAATACATAAAAATTTAGGCTATAACTTTGCCATTATATCATTTTTTGCTAATTTTTTTCTTGGTCAGTGTGGCTTTCCTAATTATAGTACTGATGTCATTAAGTGAGGTCAAATTTTGATCTTAAAAACCATTTCCTGGAACAATTCACTTTCAGATTCTCCCTAGTCTTTTAGGGACAGATATAAAACTGCACATGTAGGTTTTTTAAAATAAAAATGTTCATCTTTGCCCATCTGAGGCATTGACTTCCCAACCCCTGAATTATACATTACTAAATTTGTTTCTTATTTCATCCCTTCACAGTGCCCCTTATTCAGGCAGTTGGGGATCGTGGCCAGGTCCCCAATATTTGGTACCTGACCAGGAGGGACCACCTAAACTGAGGCCTGAAAGGGAAGACTCACTCAAGTGGGAAAGATGATTTACAAATATGGGGACTCCTAATTGAAAAGAGAAGGTAAAGCACTTGGCATCACAGAAAGTTTTCAGTTAGATGGGATGATGGTCAGAATTCATCAGTAAAAGAACAAAGATATGCACAGTTGTGGATATTGTTGACACAGACTGGAGCTTGAATCAGCAGCTGCAAATTGATTAAAAAAATCACAAGAAATCATTAAATGTTATCTGTGATTTCCCTAGGTGGGAACCTTGGCTATTCAAAATTGGGACAAGGTGGGAAAAAATTAAACAGCGCTTACGGCAGACCAGAAACTGTTTCTCCTGAAACCTTCTCAGCTTGGATCTTGGTAAAATCCATTTTAGGTCTATTGAATACTAGCACCCCCAAAGTTTCTGCTTTAGAACAGGACAAAGGAGAAAAATATAAAGAAAAAGAAAAGCCACCCACTTTGCTGCTGGCTCCTGGGGGAGAGTCAGGTTAGAATTTTAAAGAAACTTCTCAGCCTGTGACTCCAGGCTATCTAAAAATAAACCACTCTGAACCTTGTGTGTCTAAATACCAACAGACTGTTAAAAAGACAACTATGCAAGATGTTCTTGGACTTTGTTGTTTGCTAATGATGATTAAAATGATCCCAGATTTCAGGGCCTGTTTTCTCTATCTGTATATTGCTAGTCTTTAGCTCTTCTAGTGTTCCTCTCAGCATTGTGAGAGTCCCCAAGGAGTTTTTCACTGGGACCAGAGACACATTTAGCCTTACTAATGGACCCACAACCTTATTGACATCATGCTTTTCTTCCCATTCCTCTACACATCTCATTATTGTTTAGTAATGTTGCTACTCCAGTGATCACGTTGATCAGACTACATGAATATCCAAAAAAGCTTGCAACAACAAAGCTGTGTGATTTGTGACAAATTGGGAGTTACCCCTATTAATTAAAAAAAAATTTGGCTTAAATTTGTCTCTATGCTTAATGTGATAAAGTTTGACAAAAGCAGCCTCCATACCTAGTAAGCTGGAACCTGGCTTGATGAGCAAACCAACCAACCAACCGAGTATCTGCCAGTTGAGTTCCAGCCAACCACAGCTGCCAGCTGGACAGACCATGTTCCTGTGAGGGAAATGCCAACTGTAGCCAATCAGGTTCTTTCTGCACATCATTTGCTTTTCTCTGGCTGTAAACAGCCTGTAGATGGCATGGGGTGGGGCACTCTGAACCATCTGATGCCTGGAATGTCATCCTGTTCTTGAAAGTTCTCCCTGCTCAAAGTTAAATTGAACCTATCTCCACTTTTGTTTCAACACACGCCTCTCTGCTTTATGGTTTTCAGACTGAGGGACAGGACAGTGCAGTGCGCATGTACACGTACCTCAGTGAAGGCTCTTCCAGTTTTTTGTTTTTTGTATTTATTTTTTACTTGCAGCCTTTACTTGGTCTGGAATCCAGACCTGAATCTATAGGCCTGGACTGGGAACACATGTAAGTAATAGTTACAAGGCTATTCTCTGTTTGCTTCCCTGGTGACAAAGGGCATGGTCCTGAAGGGCCCCTTGTGCCTCCAGCTTCCATCAACCAAGATGCACTATAGCTCCCTTCAATTAGACTTCACAGTTTCTCCAAAATGGCTCATAGTCAAGCAAAAGACAAAGCTTAAGCTCTTTTCCATAGGCTTCTCAGGACCGAGGGAAAAAAGGCTGATTTCACAGATTCCCCAGACAGGTTCAAACAAGCCGAAGTCCAAGGGAGCTTCAGCCCACATTCAAGCTGAAACTGTGCTATCCTGATGCACAGGAAAATCTTCCAATGAACTCACCAGTGACAAACCTTCAAATCATACAAGGTCACCCCCACACCCTTGGCAATAATGACAGCCCCAGCAGCAACAGAGACTGCGAGGCTGCAGTTAAGAGCATTTAGAGGCCACCAAAGGAAATACAGAAGCCAACCACCCCACAGGATACTCTCTCAAGAGCAAGACTGAGTTTGGGCTTCCAACAACTCTGCTGAAATTCCTCCCGGATACTCCTGAAGCTGAGATCTCAGGTTGCTTGTCTGTATGCTAGGATATAGACTGGAAGCACATATGCATCGTTAAAATAGTTGCTATGTTCAGATGATGGTGTTGTGGTGCTTTTTTAAAATAAAAAATTCATTTACATATTTCAGATCATTAGTACAGCAATAACCTCTGTTCAAAGCAAGAATTAATAACTGGTTCTTTCTAATCTCTTGCTCGGTTTGTGAATTTGTACATTTAAAACTATGACAGAAATAGCAAACTCTGCTGGGTGCACATGCCTATAGTTCCAATTACTCAGGAGTTACAGACAAGAAGATCTCTTGAGTTGAGGGGTTCAGAGCCAGCCTGGGAACACACCAAAGCCTCATCTGAAAACAACAGAAAGAAATAGCAGACTTCAGGTATTTCTAAGGTGGAAGAGCTATCATATTTGTTTATAACCTATAAATCACTTGAAGTCCAGCTCCATGCCTCATTTTAGGCTGGTAAGAAACCCACTAGCAGTTGCAGGTATGCTTTGCACCCGTGTTTCACTGAGACTTTGCTGGGCCCTGGGCAATCCAAAGTTCTGCTAAAGTGCGTGGGCATTCCAAGGGCTCTGCTGCTCTTGTCCATGTTAGGGGTACTGCAGTCATTAGCAAGGTGATAATCACTTATGCTGAAGGTATGGCCTTTTGAGGCTCTCCAGAAAGAAAATTAATCTTTTAATTGTATTTTCTCTGAGGTGTTGCATTAACACATAAAATCACAATATTTTCTTCAGTTAGCTATAACAATATTATTTTATTCTGATATGTTGGGGTCTGGAGTTTCCTCCTTATGCAATGAAAGGAGTGCCTTCTGGTGATTCAGGAATGATGACTTAATTCTTTCACCTTGTTTTTTTTATTTTTTTTATTTCAAAGCTGTGTGAGGATTTATTTCACTGCGTGTAGAGATGTGGCAGGGCATTCCTCCAGGGTGGAGGATAGATGTCACCCACACAGTCTGTTACACAACACAGGATGAGGAGGGTTCCACTTGCGCCATGGATACCCAGTACAGTGACTGAGCGCGCCTGCCAACTCACTCCCTGCTTATCTGATGGGGCAAGGGTGTTCACGAAGTGTCCAGCAGCAGCGCAATTTATCCCATCAGAACCCATAGTTGCCTCTGGGGTGAATCTCTTTCCCCATCAGCACCACAGATGAGTGAGGAATGGAGATGGATAAAAGAAACAGACACTGGCAAATGGTAACATTTACTTTGATTGCATAATTTATAGAAGAAGAAATGAGTAATAGGAATTAAAACAGAAATAATATCCTTATATTAGCGAGTGAAATCAGTGAGTTTTTTTAAAGTAAATTTCTCTAGAAAAATCCTTTAATAGCTTGATACTTGATTTTGGTGATTTAGAATTCTCAATTATAGTCATTGAGAAAGAATGTATCTTACTACATAATCACATCAACCCATGTTGATATAAAACATGCACCATCGGTTCAAACTTCCTGAGGGATATATCATGGAGTAAACAAAAAATAACAATGTTTTATACTTTACAATGACCGAAGTGGCTTCACTTAAATAGTCTCATTCAGTTCATGAGATATGGTCTCCTATGAGCTAGGTAGCACAATTTGTTTCCATCATTTTGCAGTTAAGAGATGGAAGCTTAAATCAGTTTGCTGACTTGTATGGGCTGTCTCATGTTATATGCCTTGGAAAATCTAAAACTTGGACTAGGACTCTGGACTTGTGCTCCGCAAACCATTCTTACTTCTGGCAGAAAGATCATTCATAGCTCTACAGATTCTGTCACTGAAAATAGTCATTGGTTTCTATAGATACATGTAATTTACAGTACTTATCTACATTGGATTGATACATTTTATGGCATTTACAGCAGTCCATTTTCATGCACTGTTAAAACAATACATGCATCAGTCTAATAAACAACTCAGGTCATGATTTTCCTTTTAATTCTCCAGGAGATTTACTTTTTAGTCATCATTTACTTGCCAGATGTACCTTTTGAAGAGCATCATTTCTATTTACTCCACCCTTTGACCTAGTTTCTACCAAAAGTTGGCATGACAGCTATTTTACTGTATATAGTGCAGAAGCCTAGTTCTTGCTTTAAATCTGGATCAGCAATTTCTAATCAGACTATTTAAATCACCCTGAAAAGGGCAGAAGTAAGGAGATACATACACAAAAACAATGCCAGGTTCTTTTTCTTCCCTTTCTATTTCTTAGATTCATCCCTATCCCACCCAAGGCCAGGTGCAAATATGCAAATGATGTAGGTTAGAGACTATTTTGGTTCACACAGACCTAGAGAGGCCTCACATGCTGTCAGTTCTGAAGGATTCCTAGAACTGCAGAATCTTCAAATGTGCTGCAACTACATGAAGAATACGCTGCTTCGTTTAAACCATTTTGTTTGCTACTGGTCTTCTTATAAGAAAAGCCTAACCCCTCACATTTGTGAGTTCCAGAGAAGGAGTATGAACAGAGGCCCATTTACTATGTATCTCAATATTTAAATATCAAGCCAGCAGCTGAGAAATGAACTATGTTCTTTCCACTTACTACAACAACAGTACATCTGTAAGAACAAAAGACAAATGCATGTTTAAAACTGAGGTTTCATGTTTCTGACAAAATATAAGACGTTTAAATTTGATTATTATTGTACACTTTAAGAATTTTTGTTAGTGAAACCAGTTGTGTTTTGTATGAATAATAACATGAAATTATATAATGTTATTTATAAATTTTTTTGATCCATAAATGTGTTATTTTCATTAGATCACTTATATTGCACTAGTTAAAATTTTCACATAATTTGTGCTGTATTAACAGTAATGAGCTAAAAGATAAAAAACTAATAATTTTACACAGAGTACAAAATTTGAATGTCTTTGGCAAAAATTAAAGTCAAATTAAAATCAAAATTACTTAATATGTATTCCCCAAAAAGTGATTTTTCTTTGAAAAAATGTTCAAAATGACCTACTAAAAGTAAGTCGAGATGCATATAAAATTGTAATCAAAATTGTCTAAATAAGTATAAGATGTAGATTTATGTTTTTAAAAATTTAATTAAATCTTCCTTTCTTTTTCATCTTTTTTTTTTTTTTTAAATCTCTTCTGGGGGATCAACTCATGACCATGTGCTTGCAAGGCAGGTGCTTATGCCACGGAGCTAAATCCCCAGCCTTCATCTGGTTTTTTGAGACAGGATCTTGCTATGTATCTCAGGCTGGCCTTCAACTCATGATGTAGGCCAGGCTGGCCTCACACCCCTGCCTTACCTCGTAAGTGCTGGTACTACAGGCAAGTGCCACAATGACCAGCTCTAAATACTGTCATAAAAATATAAAAATAAAAAATATAAAATATAAAATAAAATATAATATAAAAATATATATAAAAATAAAAACTAGCTGTCAATATAAAAATCAGTATTTTAGTTTATATTTTGTTTACATCAGCATTGTCATAAAAATATAGTGTAATCATATAAATAGTTTTAGTTTATTATATTAGAAGTTTATTCAGATTGGAAAAATTACAAAGTAACATTTAAAAAGTTGTTAAAATTAATTTTAATGTATTTTACTTATTTTAATATGATTCAAATATTTCAAAATGCTATAAACATAAAAATAATAATGACTTTTACTTTCTTTTCTATGCTAAGTTTTTGAAATTAAGAAAGACACAGAAGTGTATTTTAAACGTAAAGCACGTGGCCCTGAAGCAAGGCCAGCAGATTGCTATAGCTACTGGCTTCAAACAGGAGCCTAAAGAGAATTCTTTCTGTAGTCTGTTGGCCATTTCAGAACTTTGGAAATGTAATGGTCAATTCATCAGAAAGAAATAGCAGGTGACTGTGGCAGACTTCCGGCAGCCTGCAGGAGAGAGACCCTGGCACCTCAGGGCCTGCATCCTACGGTGACTCGGGTTGCCAGGAGAACAAGGAGCTCCTCCCCTCTCTGGGGGGCAGCCCAAGGAGAGAGACCCTGGTGCCTCGGACCTGCGCCATGCGGTGGACTCAGGGTGCTGGGAGGGCAGGGCGCTCCTCCCCTCTCTGGAAGGCGGCTGTGAGAATCAAACATGTCCTCCTGTCCCCCATCCCATGTCTACGCCCCTCCTCCCCTGCTTAGCAAGTGGGAGCCAGTGAACTACACATGTTGCGAAAAGATTGGCTGTTATTTAGTATGAATGCCCCATATGCAAAGACATGGACAACCATTTGCAAGAAAACAAGAGACAATATGACAGACAGTGAAGATCTCTGGTTGTCTAGCTTTGAAATTTATGCTTTCTTATGTCCATTTTGTTCTGTTTTGTTGTGTTTAATTTTACCCCCTTTAAAATAAAATTTTAAAAATGTAAAGCACTTCTCAGTTGCACTAGTTACATCTCAGGTGCCTTTTCTCCCCATAAAGAAACACTATCAATGGCTATTTCCTTTTTAAAACAAATTTTAGACATCATATATGGTTATTACTTCCAATTATTAATGAAAAGCAATCACAATGCCTTTTGAAATATTTTCAATTTTCAGCAGAAAACTTATTCATTTAAGCAAATTTATTGTTAGTGAATTATGTCAGTGCTCAAAGTTCCATATCTTAAATATTTTAATACTCATTACTCATTTGACCCACACAACTACAGGAAGTAGACTGGGAGTACATTATCACCATTGATGAGATCAGGAGATTGAGGCTAGTGGCTTACCAATACCCACACATGTTAGGACCAGAAGTAAACATAGAGCTGAGGATGTCTGGTCACGGTGGTGCACTCCTATAGTCCCAGCACTCAGTAGGCTGAGGCAGGAAAAAACGGCTGTGAATTCAAGGCTAGCCTGAACTGCAGAGTGAGACCTTGTCTCAGAAAGACAAAAAAAAATAGATAAAAAAGAAGATAATAGAACAGAGGGCTCTCCTGATTCTGGTTGCAAGAAACTTTCCATTCTTGTGCAGTACCTTCCTAGTTGCTCTACATTAAATCTATGCTCTATTGCAGATAAATGCTAAAGAAAAATCTTTTGAATAAAATAAGCTGTGTCCTAGCTAGGAGCTGATAAAATATGCTCAAATTATGTTGCTTTCCTTAGAATCACCCTTATTTATTCTATATCAGCAAGGAATAAATGAATGTATATCACAAGAAATTTACTAAGGGATCAGTTGTATAGTTTTGTGGGGTTTATGTAGTTCTACCAGACAGAGCTCATTACTTAGAGATTTGATTACGTTTTTCAGAAAATGATCTTGGTGAGTAATAAAGACATAATCATTTTTTCACTTCCTATTTTGGCTTCAGAATTAGATAAATTTTCATGATCAATTAGATATCATGTCACTGCCAAACCACTGCAATTTAATTCTATGAATGCTCTGGCCAGCATAATACTCTCCAATGTACAAAACTTTTATTTTCTCTCCAAAGAATACCTACTGGCTCCAGATATGAAATAGACTAATGTTAGCGAATTCAAAAGAAAAATAAAAGTTGTGCAATGCAGCAATTTTGAGGTAGTAAAATAATTCTTGATTAATTCACAAAAAAAGATGGAGCCCAAGCTGGCCTTAAACCCAATCTTTCTGCCTCAGCCTCCTGAGTGCTGGCATTAAAGGCGTGGGCCACCATGCCCTGCTCAGATTTGCTCTTTTGTTCTGCTTCTGTTGGTTACATTTCTATCTACTCATCATCTGAGTTAAAACCTACAGGTTTATTACTTATTCTTTCATTCTTTGTTCAGTTCTGACAATGTCTCAGACATATGCTTAGCATAGCTGACGTAGAGGGGTTAAGACAAACATTTAGTAGAGAGTAAGATGATAAATAATCAATCAAATGAGGTACTTTTAACCATGCAGGAAATACAAGGTGTGATAGAAATACAGCATTATATTTAAATTAAAAATTTATTCCTGCTGATTTAGCTCAGTCGTCCTACTCCTGCCTGGCAAGCTTGAGGTCCTGAGTTTAATTCCCAGTACCCCCACCAAATACTTTTAAAAAATGATTCCATAAAAGACTTCATTGTCATTAATTCCCCTCAAAATACCCTCCTCTTGGGAACACACATATCTCACTGTTCTTGCCACATTTGGTAGCAGTTCTGGGGTCCTCTTTAGTGTCTTTAGTTGTGCTTTTGTGTCTGCCTTGATGTCCTGAATCTGTTCAAAATGTTTACCTTTCATGGTTTTTTTGACTTTAAGGAAGAGCCAGACTTTGCACAGTGCAGATCTGGTGAGTAAGGTAGATAAGCAAATGCTGTAATGTTTTTACCAACCTCTATTTTTTTTTTTTTTTGAGCAAACTCAACATAAGCACTCACTCAATTTTTAAAATCCTAGTTTGTAATGACACGCACAAAAGACTGCACAATGATGGTATAAGTGCATGTGAAGGGAGGGCAATTAATAGCCATAAGTGATTTTATTTTATTTTTTTAATTTTATTTTAAAAGGGAGTAAAATCAAACACAACAAAACAGAATAGAATGGGACATAAGAAAGCATAAACTTCAAAGCTAGACAACCAGAGATCTTCACTATCTGTCATATTGTCTCTTGTTTTCTTCCAAATGGTTGTCCTCATCTTTGCATATGGAGAGCTCATACTAAATAACATAGCCAATCTTTTCACAAGATGTGTAGTTCACTGGCTCCCACTTGCTAGGCAGGGGGGAAGGGGAAGGGGGGACACAGGATGGGGGACAGGATGACGTGAGATGTCTGATTCTCAGCCTACACTCAGGCAGAATCACAGTCACCCCCGAGACGGGAAGAGTTCCTTGTTCTCCCAGCACCCCAAGTCAACCGCAAGGTGTAGGTCCCGATGTGCCACGGTCTCTCTCCTTCAGGCTGCCAAAAGTCGGCCACACTCATCCGCCCCCAGAGAGGGGTGGAGCTCCTTGTTCTCCCAGCACTCCGAGTCAACCACACGGTGCAGGTCCCGATGCACCAGCGTTTCTCTCCTTCAGGCCTCCAAAAGTCTGCCACACTCTCAGTTGCCCCAGAGAAGGGGGGAGTTCCTTGTTCTCCCGGCACCCCGAGTCAACCCCATGGTGCAGGTCCCGAGGCATCAGGGTCTCTCCCCTGTAGGCCCTCCAAAGTCTGCCATACTCACCTGCTATTTCTTTCTGATGAATTGACCATTCCATTTCCTAAGTTCTGAAATGGCCAACAGACCACAGAAAGAATTCTCTTTAGGCTCCTGTTTGAAACCAGCAGCTACAGTGATCTGTTGGCCTTGCTTCAGGGCCACCATATGTCATTTTAAATTTTAAAAATTTAAACATTAACCATCCATTTTGATCATGCCTCTAAATCATTAGATGATAGAGTTGAATTTTCACAGGTTTTTCTGAATTGATACAGGAGCTAAGACCAGAAGAGTATGCAGCAGAATATCCAAGGCTGAGAGAGTGATGAATTGAAGTCCCAGAAGAAGGGGAAAAGCTCAGTATATTTGAAGAGCATCCAGAGAAGAGAGAGAGTAAACAGGGAAGAGCCATTATATGTACAATCTGGCTGATGATGGTGAAGATTTACAGTGTTGGGAAGCCAGTTACAGATTGGCCTGAAACAATTGTCCCTGTGGTGAAAAGCAAAATTGGGAGCAGAAAGCTTCATTCTATGAGTCCAGGCAGGAGAAAATGGTGGCTTGCTTCCAGGCAGTGGAAGTGCAGGAACATGACAAACGTTAAAGGTGTCACTGTAGTACTGAGTAATAAATTGTATGTGGGAGGTGGGGTGGTGTGGTATGCTACAACAGCCTTTCACTAGCTCTGAGCATCTCCTTTCAACTCTGCAATCAATGAGGAAATGTCACTGGTTTGGCCATGGAAAGAGTAATTTATATCACAGACATTTGCAAATACTGGACGTAAAGCCACTGGTCCTTCTCATCCCCAGCTAAGTATTTATCAGCATTCCTGTGTCAGTGAGATAAAGAATACTCAACTGTGACATTTTGGACACAGATGTCTGAGTTGCCAGCGGAATCTTTCTGTTCTCTTGTGCTCTCCAATTCTACAAGTTCTGTCTCCTAAGTACTTACAAATCTGTCTCTTGTTCTCAGCATCTGCTGTTACTACTCACAACCTTGTCAACTCTTTCTTGTGCTGTCACAAAAGCATCCTGATTTCTCTGTGAAGAATGTTGAGCAAATAGCAAATCAAGAACATTATCTTGGCACCTCACTGCAGTTATTTCATTGTGTTGAAATAATGGTAGGAATTGTCACATTTACCTTTCCCTCTACCAGTGGTAGTGAACCCACAGCAGGTGAAATGTGGTGGGGCTGTTTACTATCGAAAGCTCTAACGTTTGCCATCGCTGCATCTGGACCATGAGATTCTTCAAGACGAAGACAAGGCCTGACATACACGGCACACTAACTATACACAGAAACTTAATGAACACTTGTTGAAGGAACGAATGAATCAATAGTTATTCATGACACACACACATTGGCAATTATCTTTTCTAGTAAGCCATGAACAGCCTCAAAATGACACTCCAAATTGAGTTTCCCTACTAATAACATCTTACATTAGCGTGGTATATTTGAACTTGTGATGCTTCTGCCTCAGGCTCTGAGAGCTGCACGCCATATCCAGCTTCCTTCCAAGTTTCAAGGAACACTACTTAGATTTTTTTGTATATGTCTGTCAGTTGGAACTTGTTTTATCTTTTTCACATGATTAGACTTTAGGGGAGGAAAAGCACAGGTGCCTTTTTGTGCTGTTGTTTTCATCACAATAGAACAAAGGTACACATTATCAACATTTTAAAAATCAGGTTTGATGTTGATCTTGCTCATCAGATTGAGGAAGTGTTTGTAAGATTTATCGATTGTAGTTACTCTTTATGTCAATTGGTTACTATGTATATATTGCCACCTGTGTTCCTGTGGCCTCCTTTCTTTTTCTTTCAAATAAATTTCCTCTATTGAAGAAAACAATATTGTTAGGCACCAATGTTACACTGCATGTACAATAAGAGGAAAGTAATTGCAATACTTGGTATATTTAACTTCAAAGTTATGAGTATAAAAACATGTAATAAAGAGTAATACGGTAACAACAATACAGAAATTTGCACTGAGCAAAAGGTAACAATCAAACAATTATTGTAGATTTCATAGTATTGCTATAAATGCTTGCTTAGTGTTTTCTTTGTACTTCTTATACTTTAGAATGTTAACTGAGCATATTTCTTGTAAATATGCAGGAGGTGCACTTACAACCCACTATGCACTGTTCATTTAATGTCATGGGCTGAGAAAGCCATCCATAAAGCCAAGCACAATATGCTCCTGCTTGTATCTTTATAATATTGCACAAAGCTAGTAAATGGTGAATCAGTTTGCCAGCATAATTTTTGCTTATCCAGAATGGATAGAAACACGTGTTTCATTAGTTCTATGGGACCTTATTCACGCAGAATGATCCGCAGCCTTCCACTTTTCCTCTCTATTCTTAACTTACACTTCAAGAGTAAGAAACATGGCTTCTACCATCTGCCATCCATTTACTTAATTGCTTGATTCTAGTGTACACGCACAGCAGGGCCAGAGTCATTACTGATTCCACTGTGGGAAACAATTGTACCGAGTAGAGTGCATGGCCTTTATGCAGCTCATTTTGTCTGAGTCTTACAGACTACTCATTTTCTAATGCATGGATGTCAGCAAATGTTACCTTGATCCCTTTCAGTGAGGTTCTTATATTTTGAAATACAATTAGATTCTTTTGGGACAGTTTGTATTCATGTAGGAACTGCCCAATCTCCTAAGCGATTTTAAAAAAAAAAAAATCTGCGTATGTTAAGGCTTACTGTTTCCTGTGGACATCTATGCGTTGTGAGAAACACAGTGTCAATTATTCACAAGCACAGTATCACACAGATTAGTTTACCTACCCTAAAAAATAACCTCTATTTCACATTTTGAACTTGCTTTCCTCTCCTTCAGATTCTTCTACTATCATTATAGTTTTGTCTATCCAGAAACGTCAAATAATTAGCATCAAGTAGCCTTTTTAGACTGATTCTTTTCACTTGGCAATATGCATTTATGCATTTGTGCCATCCATGTCTTGTCATGGCTTGGCAGTTCATTTCTTTTCATTGCTGAATAATCATCTGTTGTATAATGTGGCACATTTATCCATTTACTTATTGAAGGACATCAACATTGCTTCCAGTTTAGGTGATAGTGCATAAAGTTGATATAAACATCCAAGTTCAGGTTTGTTTTTTTAACAAGAGAAAAAATCTCTTTCCTTTTCTCTTTCCCTCTCTCCCTTCCTTCCTCTTTCCCTCCCTTCTCCCTCTGTGCTATAATATCATATCCAAGATTGAGTAGCATATCAAGAAAGGAGATTTATTTCTTTCAGTTTTGAAGGCCAGGAAGTCCAAGATTGAGGGGCTCCATCTGGTGAGGGATTTCCTGCCATCACCCTGTGATGGAAAGCAGATGCATGAAAGACGGCACACGTGATAGGCCAAACACAGCTCCAAGAACTTTTATAATTAGCATCAATTCCTTCATGAAAGTGGAGCCCTCATTACCTAAACACCTCCCATTAAGTCCTACTCCCAACTCCTGTTGTACTGGGGATTAAACGTTCAACAAATGAACTATGAAGTCATAGCAACAGGCCCTGGTTCTAGACAGTCTTTATAATTTGTCATGTGAATTGTGTATTGGGCTGTAGTCTTTGGGCCAGAGCTCCAGAGTAGGTACGTTCAATGGCTCTGCTTCTTGGTATATGTCTGGACAGCTCATAAATATAAATAAGAATATAATGTTTCCAGGTACAGTGTGGGAAAGGTGATACAGGTACAACAGCCATAGCTATCAACATTTATCAGCGTTGTCTGATTTTCTTACATATGACTGGTGCCCCCTAGTGAACAGTGAATTAAACTTGGCTTTCACTGTAGAAGACAGACCAAGGAAATAATCTATCTGATGGTGTTCTAACAACTTTGCACTGTATTAAAAACCTAAAGATGAGGTTTTGTGTGTGGATGGCAGTGAGCATGAGAATGTGTTCTCGCTAGAAAGACATTCAGTATTCCACAATATAGAAGTACTTAGCAGTTAATTTTGCAAATGAAGTGCAAATTAATCTGCATTTTATTAGATAAACTAAATGTGGTCTTTATTCACTTTCAATATAGAGAAACTGGGCTAGTTTTTCTATATCTACTACATAAGTCTGACACTTATAACTCGGGCTTAGACTTGGGAAAATATCACTTCAATCTAGAAAATGTTATTTGGGAACCCACAAATTTAATCCAAACTTTAATTTGGTCTAGCAAATTGCACTTTGAATATGGTATTTAAAGAAGACCGTGGCTGTTTGAGTTATACAATAAATCAATTACTTTTAATTACTTTCCCCTGAAACTCTTAATATAGATATACATAACCCTTACCACGCTCTGAAAGGGAGTTATAATTCTGTCATAAATATTATTTAATTACTACTTACAGGACTGTGTAAGGGCTTCATCAAGCATCCAAAATAATTCCTCTTCTCTGGTATGTTCCCAATATTAAAGATTATACTACCAAGTCAATTGCAAAGTAAGTCAACTACATATGACAGAAGGTAGTATTTACATAACTTTAACAGTGGCAGGGGATAAAAGCAAACGCTTAACACATTGGCCTTTAAAATGAAGCATCCTGGACGGACAAGTGGAGAAAGGGTTAAACAGAAGGTAGGTGGCACATTTAAATGACAAGTAGAAGAAAGGGCTATTGGACTCTTTCCAAAAGTCTTGCTTTACTCAGAAACTCTTGTCACTGTTAACAAAGGGTATTTTTGTTACTTTTCAGGGATGGCCTCTCCTATTGCCTTCTACCGTCTTACCCGGACCCCCAACCTCCGACAGTTTTTTTAAATGAAAAGAAAATCACTTTTTCTCGCTGGGCTAGCTCTCTCATGCAATTATCCTTTCAGATTCGCCTCAACCTCTAGAGGCCCACGCAGACTTCTGTAAAACCCTCAATCCTTCTCAGTTCACCTTGTTCCCTGAACTACTAAAGGCACAATTATACTGCACTGGACACTCCAGGACTATGAAGAGTACACCGAACACAGGCAAGCATCCGTTCCAGCTCACGTTAACCTCTCCATAGGTAGACCTCCAAATCTGTTCTCAGGTTCTGCAGTATGAAGGCCGGATCCTCCGCACCCGGCGAGGGGGAAACGCGCTTATTTCCCTTGCCACTGTGAACGACGCCTGCGCCAACGAAGGTGCAGGGAGCAACAATGCAAGGACATCTAGGTGAACGACAGGTGAGCCCAACGCCTGCCAGCCCATCCGTCCGCACAGCACCGGTCCCGTCGTGCGCAGTTTCTTGGAGTCACAGAGCCGAGGCTGCGCACGCCCCCGCAGGGCCAGGAGGATGGGGAGAGCAACCCCCCGCCCCTAGACTGCGCCTGCGCGCGCCCTGGTCCCGCCCTTGCGCCCCCGCGCGGCACGTGACCCGCGAGGAGATTGGGGTCGGGCGCCGCACAGCGGCAGAGAGGTGCGCGCGAGCGCTCGGGCGGGACCTGCTCATCTGGGGCTGCGGCGGCTGCTGCTGTCCCGCATCCCCGACGCTTCTGTCCGCTCGGTCCGCGGTCCCCGTCGCCGCCGCCGCCGCCGCCGCCGCCGCCGCATCGCCCCGCGAGAGGCGGAGAGGACGCCGCTGGTCGCGGCCATCCGCAGGTCCGCGACCGTAGCCGAGCTCAGCCCTCTCCCCGGTCCGCATCACAGGCGCCGCTCTCCGTCGCCATGGGGCTCCTGGACGCGGGGCCGGACAGTGTCCTGAGCGCAGTGTCCACAGCGCTGAACGACACGGTGGCGTTCTACCACTGGACTTGGTCCATCGCAGGTGAGGATGCTGCGTCCCGTCCCCGGCCTGCATCCCTGCTCCGCCTGGCCGCCTGCGCTGTGGGTCGCCTCGGACAGCGGGGACCCGGTGCCGTCCGCCTGTCTGCGCGGGGCCGCCGAGCCCGGTCCGCGCCGACCCGCAGCCACAGGAGGCGGGGGCGACGCGCCGGGCGGGGCCGGGGCGGCCGGGGCCTCGCGGGGACCGCAGCACCCCGCGCGCGGATCGATGTCAGCGTGTGGTGATGTCGGGTGCGGAGAGACGTCGCGGTGGGAGCCCGGCCCCGGTGGAGCTGCGTTTCTGCCGGTGACTAGTGGTTTTGATGAAGCCCAGCTACTGTCTTCTCGTATCTAGCTCATCCATCCCTAAAGTAACGTGGGCCGGAAAGTTAAATAGCATTGTCTGACTCTTGAAGAACGTCAGTTTCTGAGGTCGTTCCAGCCCACATCTGTTGGAGATTGTTGTCGACGGCTTTGCGCACTGCAGTGCAGCCGCGGTAGGGGGAGGTTAGAACGCGGGAAGAAATTGGAAGTCTTCTAAAGAGGGTCTCCATAGCAGCACCTAGAGGTTGTCGGGGAAGCCTACAGAGATACGGTTTTCTTAAATCGGCAAACTTTTCCTTTATTCAGTTTATTGCGCAGGACTGTCATTTGCTTGATTTATATAGATTTTCTAGAGGAAGCATGGCGGTGTCATAAGTTTTCGCGTTTATCATTTCTTCGATGGCTTTGCTGCGAACGTTTCAAAAAGTTTTTGAAGCCAGAGACATTCAGTGTAAAGGATTTTAGAAATCCTTTGTAAAATTTTCAAATCTTTTTTCAGTATGATTATATTCCAGTAGTGGGAGAGGTTAACATTTAAAGTTATGATGCTGCTCCCAATCCTTAGAAATGAAAATACGTTTCTGTTGTTTTTGTGTTTGTTAGCATTAGAGTAAAAGAGTGATAATTGCATGAAGGCAGTATAATACTTAGGGTACATATTGTGGACAAAAAAACACTTGCTGGGGTTATTTTTGTGTAAGGTAAAATTTTTTTGACATTAATGTCACATTAAGTTCTTTAGGAAAGTGTTAATTTTCAGGCGATCTCAAATTTGGTATTGGAAAGTATTATCTGAAGATGGTTAAAAGGTGATTTTTAATGGAATGTTTCTTCCTTCAATCTTTAAGTATGCTATTGTATTTATGTTACATTGCACCTGCAAAAGCTGGGGAGGATGTATTCCTTCATCTCTGTGATTTTGTGTCTTTGAGCATTGCATAAGAGTCTCTCATTACACAATTTTGCAGAGTTAAGTATCAGACAAGCTCTTTGGCAGGTAATTGTGCTTTGCATACTTGGAGTCAGACACTGTACCGTGGTAGTCCGGGCCACACCTAGGAGTTCTCAGTCTTGTCGCTCCTTTCATCTCCTGGAGCTTTCTCACATCCCGAATCGAAGAAAGAAAAATCGAGCTAGGCTACACTTTTATTTACTTTGGTACTTTTAAATTCTCTTATTTGGAGTGAGATGGTTGAGTCAGTACTGAGGTTTGAATCCAGGACCTTGCACAGGCTAAGCAAGTGCTCTACACTGAGCTACATCTCCAGCCCTGGAACACTCCTTTCTGTGGTGATTAATTTCTTTCTAATGACATTTGTGTAAAAACAAAACGAGACAAAACAAGACCATGAACGGATTAGAGAAGCTTGGTGCAGTTGCCTCAAGTGAAGTCTTGCAAGTAGGTTTTGAAGAACAAATCAGACGATGTGGGTCTAGACTGAGAACAAATCAGACGATGAGAGTCTAGACTGAGAACTCGGTAGCCACTGAGGCATGACCTCCCCCCAGCAGGTCGGAGGAAAGGTACTCCTCCATGCGGATGCCTGTCCACTTAGGAAACCTGAGACTGCTTCCTGACCTTCTGAAATCTTAGGCAGAGGTACTGTATTTCTTACTCAACTGAGAAGCTTAGTGCCTGTGGTCTGTTGTGTCTTGCTGCAGGTTTAGGCAAAACATACCGGTAGCCCATGGGGGCACGTTTCTTGCACTCTTCCTTTCTGTGCTTGCATGTTCCTTCTGTTCAACTTGATCACATTCTTAAGATTTCAGGGGCATCTTGGCATAATTTCATGAAGATCTGGATAAGGGGGCTTCAGAAAAATAGGTGTATTGTTAGATGGGGTTGAAGAAAAGTCGGTGAATCAGATATTTGGAAAGAGGGAGATACAAATGGGTGGGAGAGATAGATCGTCTTGAGAAATTGGTGTATGATGAAAGGATGCAAATTATTCAGGAGGAGTAAGACAGGTCTCCAGCACTTGAGCGCTTTCATTACCAGGACTGTCACAAGGTGCTTCTTTCTTACCCTTTTATTAGTTCACAAAGTAGTTCTTTCCATTGACATTTCTAGCAAAGTGCAAATAAAGTACATCTGCTTTGGATTATTATAGCAGGAATAGTTTAAGGTTTGTAGAGTATATCTGATGGTTCAAGAGATTTTTGCTCTCAGGAAAACATTTGCTGAGAAGTAACATTTGAGCTGTTACATCTAGTGGCACTACTTAATAAAACATATTCAAAGAAATGTATGGAAACTGGACTTTTCAAAGGTACATCTCTGGCAAATACAGAATGTGGTCATTAGAGTGTTAACACTGAAAATGTCACTTTAAGTAAATCATTAACACACTGATACATTAGAATTGAAACTTTGAAAGAGATATATTTTGAGAAAAACAATAAAAGTAATTCTTCACTTCCGTGTATTATATGTTTAGAGTTGTGGGGTAAGGAAGTTGATGTTGGTTTATATTAGAAGGAAGCATACATTGATGGGTGAAAGCACCATTGATTTGGTGGCATTGGAGTAGGTACTCTGATGTCAACTGTTATTTTCTTTTGTTTTTTCACTTTCCAAACACATTAAAATGATTGGGATGGGGATCTCAGGTTCAAAGGCAAATCCAATTAAGGAAAGTTGTATGCAATATTTAAAAACTGGTAAATCTCAATAATCCCCAGGCCATAAATTTAAAATTACACATTGCATCTATATTATACATTGCAGTCATTTACTGTTGTTTTAGTAATATCTTTCTGTATACCCAAAATTTAGCATAGAAATATCATAGAATTAACAGGATATCTACTGTGAAGTCCAGTATTCCCTGAGCTACTATTTCTTTTTGACTGCATGATTTTAAGTAGGCACTATTCATGAAGTCTGGGTGCATGTGTGTGTTGGTTGGCATTACCCCTGTGACACGGTTCCCCACATTTGGCTAATTTTTTTGTGTCTATGTGATAGTTGAAGATAGAACATGAAAGCCAGCCTAGCAGAAGTGAGAAGGGATGAGTGGTACAGGAGAGAAGACACCTGTAAAAGTGATGGAATTTGGAAGTGAAGCTTACATTACCTTTCTCTCTTTCCCCATTCATTTGCTGTGGAAAGCAGAGATCTGGGCTATGAAGAGAGAAGCAAGACACTTGATCACAGTTTCAAAAACCGAGGGAGGGGTCACTGCCAGTTTCTTTTGCTCTGTATTATGGTTGGAAGGCCCCGAGATCTGTCAGAGTGAGGCCTTGCTGGGTCTAAGGGAGGTTCGAAATATCTTTCCTCTTCTTACCTCTGCGTCTCCATGTGCACCTCAGTCTTAAGTTGTGAAAGGCATACACAACTTCTTTTTTAGACCTCTGTAGCTGTTTTCCCATAAATTCTTTGTCTGTGCCCTTGAATCAGTGGGGACTCTCAGAATGTTTGGATAGGTAGACTGGGGTGTCAGGGACAAAAGAGGACACTCACTGAAACCAGGGGAACTGGGAATGTGAGTAGAGCGAGTGAGTCACTCAAGTTAGATGTGGGAGCAGACGTTTAAGTCAGCTCTAATAACTGGGAGTAAAACAGTTTCTCTAAAGGCTTGTTGGAGGCCCTTGAGACGTGTGTGTTTTTAAACACTGCACTGCATGTTTATATTAGTTTTATTATATATCACATTTAATGTATTGTTTCTCATTGCCTAAAATAGGTGGTGTTTGCTTTTTAAGTTTTTGGGCAACTGATTAAAAATAAATTTATAGATTACCAGCTTGTAACATTAGGTCTCCTTTGGTTGTTGTTTTCAGTGAGGTCTTATTTCTTAACATCCCTGAAACTTCAGGCAGGGAGGACAACACTGTTTGAGAGCTTTTTGGTTGGGTTGGATTTTTATCCTTCAGCACAGTCTGGTGTGAGTCAGCAGATTGCTTACCTTTCATGGCTGATGTTCATGTCCCCTCCTCGGCAACAGCATTTCACAGGGACATCTGTTGCAGGTGGAACTCTAGGAGAGTAAACGCAGATGCAGATTCTCAGACTTATATAGATTCTCTGGCTCAGGGAGACAGTTTTAAGAGTTATATATACAGCTTTCAGACAGCGCTTTTGTGATCTTACAAGCCACAAGGTGCTTCGTCATACTTTTAAATTAAATTATTTTTCTCAAGTCATACAGTGATATCATCTATGAATAACTTAACATCATTAACGTAAGTATTATTTTCCATTATTGAGCCACTTTCTTTGAATTAGATTATATATTAGCACAGAGAAGCATTATATAACAGAGCCTGTCTTGTCTCACTTCAGACCCTCTTTGTTCCTTCTCGTTATTAGGATATTTTAGCTGTACAAATCAAGATACTATTGTTTTATCCTCCTTTAGAATAAGAATGTGTTTGTATTAGGGAATATTTTTTTTGAAAATCATATGTGCTTGAACTGTTAGAAAAGTGGGGAAAGAAATCTGCCAATCTAGCCACACTGGATAGCCCATAGGCCTGAGAGTAAGATGTGTCGTGTTTACTTTGTATTGCTCATTACGCCATTCCCTTTGGCTTTATCAATCTTTCCCATGTCCGCGTCTCTAGAAACCTCTCATACTTCACAATACAATTCCTGACCAGTCACGTAGCCTGGAGTAGTTGGCTCCCTCACATGAATGCATTGCCTTTAGCTATTACTCCCTTTGTGCTATTGTCTCTGTGACTATTGTCACATAGTCCTAAACTGCTTAAATTTTCACAGTTACCTACTCTTCTTTATATTTTGCTGTCCAACACTAGGGAGCATCACATGTACTTATTGATTGGATATTTGTGATGACCTCCTTAGTGTAGCATAATTTTGGACAGTGATTTTTGTGGTTAATAAGCACTAATAAAATTCTGGTTCACATTAAATTATAGAAAGTTTTAAAAATGATTTTTATCATTAGTTGTCATAAATTCAGTTGACACTGACTAAGAATGAGTCAAACTATTAAATCATTTAGTTGTACAAAGGAACAATATAAAATCATGTACTTATTCTTCTTTTTACTGTCTGTGTAGATACATCAATGATATATATGGAACTAGCAAACATAGAGAATTCTTAAGTGGGATTAGGGGACTGAGGGTTTAGTTCTGGAGCTCCTGATAATTAAGTGTGAGACTTTTGACATTTTAATTTCCTTTTCTTGTAAATTAATAAGGTGGAATTAGGCAGTCACTAAAGTCTTCCTTGACTTCAGAGTTCTGGACACAGATGCCACTTACTTTATTTGAATAGGTGAAGTAATCTCAAGTAAACATACCTTGCTCTTTAATTAAGAAACCTCCTCTGTACAATAGTTTAGTTTGCAAGAAAATTTTTATCATTTATCAAATGGCAAAAATAGCAGATTTACTTTGTTTACTTTATTTAGTCTTGGGTTTTTTTTTTTTTTTTTTTTTTTTGCTTTATCTTACGTATTCCAGGAAAGAGGTAGAGGAATACAGAAACAGGTGATACATGGCATTCAGTACTTGCTTTGAAATGACACTTGGTTGGTTTCTACATCACTGTAACCTGTTTGATTCTCTCAGTATTCCTTGAATAATCAAGAATTAACTTTTTCATCAGAAACAAGAGCAATAACAAAAGGTATAAAGTTGTCTCAATTACATATTACATTTATTGGGTGATCTGCAACTCCTGATGGTGGCTTAGGATGTGATCTTGGGCAAGTTGTTAGTGTTTCTTTGGGTCCCTTACTTCTGTGGGTACCATGAGAAAGTACAGTCCAAGACCACCTCAGTGAATTTGTCTATTTCCTAAAAGAGCTACTAGTCTAAGCACGATCTTACTTGCTTTAGAATTCTTTCTATAGAAAAATATAATATTTTGTTACACATCATTATAATAGATTTTCAACTATAGGCATTTTATGTTTGCTCATTTCTGACAAACATGGCTTTAATCTTTAAAAATTGCTAGAAGTATAACAGTATAGGTCTTAGCAGTAAGGAGAAAAAAATCAAATGGTTTTCATAATTCTTATGTAATCAGTATATTAATTTTTCGAATCTCTTGTCATTTTTTCCATGGAGTACTGTCATTTTTAGTATAGTATCTTATTTATAATCATATTTCAATTAACATGTGAGTGTTGGGATTTGTATGATGGGTGCATTAATTCACTAGGAACCAATTACTCAGGTGTAATCAAATGAAAGCATTTGTGATTTTGAACTGGAGCATTCAGAGGAGTAAGTTTTTTTGTTTTCCTTTTTTATTATATTTTTAGATACATATTCTTAAATAATTTCATGTATATTTGTACATTCATGTTTATAGCAACATTTCACAATAGCCAAGAGGTAGAAACAACTGAAATGCCCATTGATGAATGAATGGATAACAAAATGTGGAATATACGTAGAGAATATGATTCAGTTTAAAAAGGTAGTAGGTGAACCTTGAGGACATTATGCTAAGTGAAATAGGCAAGACACAAAAAGACAAATTCTGTGTGATTCCCCTTCTGTGGACTTTCTAAAGTCATAAAAACAGAATGTAGAATGACAGTTTCCAGCAGCTGGAGAGAAAGAACTAAACTGGCACATTATTGTTTGAGAGGGATGAAGTGTCACTTTGGAGCAATAACGTTGTGGAAATTGGTAACACAGTGTTGTGAATCTACTTGTACTACTAGACTGTACACTTAACAATGATGTGATGGTAAATTTTATGTTATTTACTGCAATAATATATTATAAAATTAATAACAGTGCCTTAAGGAGTGATCTTTCTTCAGTATTCAATGATAAAAGAGTTCTTTCTTTTATTTTTTTTTATCTCAAGATAAAATGACTTTATAAGGAGAATTACTAAGGTATTTACTTACGGAAGTATCCTCCTGTTCACAGATGATGTATAATTAAACAAAAAAAGAAAAGAAAAAAAGAAAAAGTATCCTGGGTACAAAGCAAATAACAAGGAAGACAACTTTGGCTTTGTAATTTGCTTTGCAGTTGGATAACTATCCTGGGAAATAGGTCAGAAGCATTGTTGCTTCCATATGGTTAGAAGTCTCCGAGTTTTATAAAAGTTAAATAACTTGTATATGGTCACCATAGTAAAAATGCTTTGTATATGCAGGTCACTTTTTATCTAGCCCAGTGTGCTTGTCTTCCCATCACACTAGGTAAACAAGCAAGAAATAGTCAAGTCTGATACATGCATCTCTCTGACTTTACCTTTTTTTTTTATGTTACTGTCTTAATCTACATTGTATTACTACTTAGACTACTGAATATGAACAAAGTCTTGATACCAACAGGGATAATGTAAAGAAAGATATCTAGGCCCGGGGATTTAGCTCAATGGTGTAAGTGTCTGCCTGGCTAGTGTGAGGTCGTAAGTTCGATCCCCAGTACCCAAAAAAAAAAAAAAAAAAAAAAATCTAAAATGCTCAAAAATACCATAAGGGCTGATACAATATTATGTTAAAAATCAACATTAACATACATAAATTTATACTCACATGTGTAAATTACATATAAAACATAAAATGTGACATTTAACTTGAGAAGATGAAATTGACTTCTGTATGATGGAGTGGTAGAACCATAAAATTATATTCAAAGTGAATTATTAAAGTGTTTGCCAAATTACATAGTAGAAGAACTAAAAACTATTGTAATCAATGAAAGAACAGCAAGTTCAGGATTGGCAGTATTCCATCCAGTGGATATTAAGTTTACAGAACTACTAAGGCCAACAGAAGATTTTAGCCAAAATTCTCATTAATTCATGCAGACATACAAACACACAGACACATACACACTATCATAAGTCTTTTCCTACAGGAACTCGCCGATTCAGACCCCCACCACATCCCAGCAGTACGTTGGATGAACACAGAGCCTTCACACAGGGCTACATCCCCAGCCTCCCCGCCCCACTCCCTCCCGGCTCCCTTTTTTTCCCCTGAGACCAGATTAAGTTGCTGAATTGCCTGGGGTGGTCGTCTGCATCAGCGTGTTGGGCAGTTGACATCACAGGTGTGTGCTGCCTTGCCTAATACTGTTTCAGTTTTCTTGAAGCGTCAAGGTTATTGGCAGTATGAGTGGATGTTTGCACTTGGAGCGTCCAGATTAATACAAGGAAGGAGTTTTATGACCACTTTTTCGGAGAAGCTTAGGAAAATGTGAAACAGGGAAAGAAAAGAACTCCTTATCTTATTTTGATCCACGATGCTTCCAAGATGTAAACCATCATTCTTTTTAAAATCCTCCTCAGTATTTCTCCAACAAGCATGCTTTCCTTTCCCCTGTGAACTGGCTGTCATGAATATGCCAGTTTTGCCATTAATTCATGCCATCTGTGTATGATGCTTGCTGCCATCTATAAAGCTTCTACTGTAGGCCTATTATGGCTTACAGTCCTATACTAATCCACTTTATATACTTTACATTTACTCTTCATAGTATTCCTTTACAGTAGATATTTAACCATGTACAGATGAAAAAATACACTTAAGTCATTGTGCAGTATTCATAGACACTTGAGTGTCAGGTACTGTATCCAGTGCATTATGTTTATTGTCATGTTTAATCTTTATATTCCTCTGTGCTAGGACCATTGTTGTCCCCATTCCAGGTGAGTAAACCAACTTCTCTTCCCATCTAATGGTTAACTTTCTTAAGTTAAAACTCAGTAAACATCTATCAGTTTGAGTCATACATGGCTTCACTCTCCTTATCCTTGCTACTGCCTTTTCTCTTTTTAGCTTTCAAATTCATCTTTATTGTCTGCTTATGTGGAAAATTTTATCATTTTTCTCCTGTTTTTAACCTTTATTGTGATTTCTGTTCAAGCAAATTTGTAACCAAAATTCTTTTTCCCTCTGCTTTTTCACTCCTTTTGTCATGCTATTGCTCTTGTGGGTGACTGTCACAGCTGAGTTAGAGAACATCTTTGCCTTCTTGTCTGAACCTGTGTTGAACTCTCAGGCTACCTGCTCCCTCCTGCTGCAAGACGCGTGCCTCCCCTACCTTGCTGGTGAAGTTCTCCCTTCTTCCCTCTTCCTTACCATTCAGCCTGGTCCTCTGCTGCTGTCTTTCCTGAGTGTACCTGGTTAGAGTAAAAGGCTCTTTCTCTCAGTCCGAAACAGCTCAGAGTGCCCTTGCCCTGCCCCTTTCAGATTGGTGTGTATCTCTAGAGTATATCTCAGGTCATCATTGCCTGTCCCATTTGATCCAGTGTTTGAAGAATCTTCCCTGTTTGTTCTGCCTTTTAAACTCATCAATACAAAGCTCTTACTTGGCTTATCAAGAATAAATGGGCCCTGAAACTTCAGAAACAAACTTAGAAGAGGCTTTAAGGTGATAATTAATTTATTCCCTATTACAGAGATGTTTTCAGACTCTTTTTTTTTCCATATTAGAAATTGAACCTAGGCAGTGTTGAGCTACATTCTCATCCTTTTTTAATTATAATTTTTTAAAATTTTGAGATAGGGTCTTGTTAAGTTACTCTCATTGGCCTTAAATTTGGGATCTCCTGCCTTATCCTTCCTAGAAATCTCACTCTTCCTAACAACATGTTGTCTACACTTTTCATACAAATTCTCTTAATGAAAAGACAAAGGGCTCTCATATACCAGGAATGTTAAAAAAAATGCAGTAGGGAATAAGGGCTGTGGCCTCTTTCTTCGTGACATTAAATAGACAGCATTGACTGTCTGCTTTAAAAGGAGGCTTACAGTTTTCCTTTCGGGTGTTTTTAATGAACAGTATGACAGTGTATTAATGGATAGCTTTTGTTCAGTAAGAGAAGATGGATTTTTAGCAATATCACTTAGTATATTAGTGGAGGCTACTACATGTAAAAACTAAAAAGTAGTTGAGTTTTAATTGTTTTAACTTAGTAAAGAAAGATGGAGAGTTTTAGAGACTATGTACTTCTTGATGTCTTGAATATATATTGAAGCTACCTGGTATATAATAATGGTTATACTTGCAGTTTTCCTTTGTTTATGGTAGATTGAATAGGTGTAGATACAGTTATTTGGTAGAATCCAGGAACAAATTTTTATTTCATGACTTGATTATACATTATACAAAGTAGGCTCATATTTCTGGGTAAACTAGAACAATACCTTTTACACGTTAATGTGTAAATCACCTTGTAATCTTACTTAAAATGCGGATTTTCTGACTTTGTGATTCTGCATTATTTTGAAATTTGCAGGTGATAATTTTCTTCTGGTACATGTATTTTTAACAGAATATTTTATTGTATTTTGGCCTAACAGGAACTTTGTATATCTTCTAGAGCCATATTATATGGACCAATAACTGTTTATTTTGCTTGAATCCAAAAGGCAATGATCAGGATGACTTTACTTTCAGCCCCTTTTTTACACATGATGAAGTGGGAGAGTTTCAGGTTTATGGTTCTAGGGCTAGAAAGCAACGGCTAGAGTAGAAATTGTGTTCTTAGGTCTTATCTCTTGGCCCCATACCAACCTGTTTCTGTGACTTAAGATGTCTCAAGCAATCACCAGATTTAAGATAATTTCTTGCTATAATCTTGGTTCCTTAATCTTCAATCTGGGAATTTGAATGTTTTCTAAAAATTTTAAATTTTACCAATTTTTTCTAGAATTTTACTAGGTTAGACTTTTTGAGGATTTTGACCAGTGGAAATACTGAGCTACAAAACTAAAAGAAATCACCCTTTCCCAAAAATGTTGGCTGAGAGGCTTTTAAGGAAGTTGCTTTCATATGCAGAGTAATAATGTATTAAATATAGATTTGTACACATGTAGATGTTACTTTAGTTACTTAAACTATTGAATTAGTATTTTATTTTTTTATTAAAACTTGTTTTTAAACCAGATGTGGTAGCACATGCCTGTAATCCCAGCACTCAGTGGGGGGCTGGATTTGCAAGGGTACAACCAGCCTAGTCTACATAGTGAGACCTTGTCTCAACCAAAAACAAAACAAAAAGCTGTTTTATATTATCTCTTTAAAAGTTTTTAAAAAAAATTTTAAAACTTCAATAGTGAATATTTTTAAGTATTTGAATATTTTAAGTATTTTATAATAATTGAATTATAAACTATTTTGTCTCCTCAATATAGAAGTTATAAAACATTCTAGCCTTAGTATAAACTCTCTGAATTTAACCATTAATGGTATTTTTTTCTTTAATTTGATTAACTCTTCTCTTAGAAGAGAACAGAATTTAATGGTTTATCTCTTGTCAGTGATAGCAGCAATGAAAAAAAAAAAACAATAATGACAATGTCAACATGCTCTTACTCTGCTGGGCCCCATACATGTGTTCTCTTACTCCTCACAACAACCTTATTGCCTGTGAGGCCAGAGAGACCAGATAACTCTTGGGTGTTATGCGTCTTCTAATGCTGGTAGTGTGATTTAAGAGTCCATATTTGGAATCTAGAAAACTCTTAAGGAGACAAAGGCCTGGAAGACAATGAGAGGTAGGACTTTGAATGGGAGGGACTTTGATGATTCCTGACATAGGATACATTCATGTGCGGATTCGGACTGGGAAAAGGTTAGCATGTCCCAAACTAGTCTGCCTTCGTGGCATTCCTGTGTGCTGGGGATTTGCAGCTATCAGTTCATGTAATCCCACTTGTCAACCGTATGGTGCAATTATTTCCTGATGACAAAGAAAAGAATAGAAAAGAAAGAGCAGAACCTGTAACTCTGCTGTAGACTCTGTTGCCTGCCTTGTTCTCTCCTGGTCTGTGTAGCATCCTCTTTCTTCCTGCTGCTGGGGCGAATTTGCTGCCCTTCCACCTGTTCTCCCTCAGGGTCCCCCAGGCTCACCTTTCTCATTTTATTCTTCATGCGCTGCCCTGATGACCTCGTCTCTGCTGTGAGGTGCGTAGTCAGTGGCTTCGGTGTGCCGGCTGCACTGGCAGTTCCTTCCTCTTACACCTCCGCTCAGGCCCCACGAGCCCTTACACTGGAGATGCTTAATGGTGACGTGGTCATTTGCTCCCAGATCAGCCTTTGTGCTCTGTCCTTCACCATTCCTCTTCTGTGCTATCAGCTGGGCCAGAAATTTGCAAGTAACCCTGAATTTTTACTTTGACTTCTTAGATTCACAATCACCACGCCTGTAGACTTTACCCTTGCTATCCTTTGTTTCTCCCTGTCTTGTCCAGCATCAGTGCAGTGCAGAGGTAGAACCTCTGAGTCGGGTTCTGGCCATCTTTGAATTGCAAAGGTCTTCCAGTCTGGTTGTGTGTCAGAATCACCAGGGATCTCTGATTGAGATCATATGGTGATCCCCACCGGCAGAAATACTGATTTGGCGAATCTGGGCTGGGGCCTTGGAATCTGTATTTTAACAAGCACGTGACTCTTCTGTGGGTAGCCTAACAACAGGCAGGCTTTTGAGAACCACAGTCTAGTTTTCCTTTTGACTTACTCCTTTCTCCTTAAGTCCATCGGTCACAGCTTCTGCTGTTGATCTTTTAAAAGCCAAACCCATCAGATGTCTCCCCCTTGCTTTCTCTCTCCTTGTTGTGGGGTATAAGACACCCTAAAGAATCCCCAGTTAGGGGCTGGGGATTTAGCTCAGTGGCCTAAATGCCTGTCTGGCAAGCGCAAGGTTGTGAGTCTGATCCCCGGTACAAAAAAAAAAAAAAAAAGAAAACCCCAGTTATTTCCTGCCCTCTTCCTTGGTATGTATCCTCTACCAGGGCTCTGCTTAGTTTCCAAAATAAGCATTTGATTTCTTGTTTCTGGGCTATTCATTTATTCAGTTCTCTTTGAATATTCAGATATTCTTATTTGAGTATCTCCAGTTGTTGTTGCTAAGGAAGCTTTTATAAATTTCTCTAATTCTGCCCTTGGCAAAAAAGGCCCTTCTCCCTATCTGCTTGGCAGACTTCTTTTCTTTGAGAAAAAGTTCTAGTGTCTACTTTTTTTTTTTTTTTTTTTTTGGAGACAGAGTCTTACTGTGCGTTTTAAGCTGGGCTTGGGTTGCCTTTGGAGTGCAGGCTGGTCTCGACCTCACAATGACCCTCCTACCTCTGCCTCCCGAGGGCTGGGATTATAGGAGTGCTGCGCCACCACACCTGGCCTCGAGTCTACTCTCAAAGCATGACTTTTCCTCTTTGCTTCTTACCACTGTCCAAGAGATGTTTCTCCCATTTTGTACTCTTCTTGCTTTCTCTGGTAGACACTGTAATGAGCTCAGAGAGGCCAGGGACCAAGTAATCTGCCTTGACCATGTATCTCTGAAGAGGTAAAGTTGTCTGACATCAGTATTGTGTGATCATAAGATACAACTTGCTTAGGAGTAAAGTTGTGCTGGTGGAGAGCGTTCAAGGATGGACCATCTGCTCCTGTATTGTAAAGATACAGTGTTTACATAGATGACTGACATAGTGAACAGATTGCAAATTTTGACAAACACATTTGTGCAACTATTATGTGGGCTTTTAATACAGATAAAATTCTATCTGTATTAAAATGTACCCAGTTAATATTTGTAAATGTATCAATCCATCTTTTTTACTGTGAACTTTATTGAACAGTCAAAATATGCTCAGTGAAAACTGTTTCTGAGCATTAACTCTTATTGATGTGGAAAGGTTAGCTAAGGGGAATGTCTTAATTTTCGTAATTAAAATAAAGTCATTTACTCTAGAGTTTGATGTGCTATGTACTATTTGGTTTTAGATTTGCCTTAATGTAAAACTAGGATAGGGAACCTATTACTAAAAGAGATATTTCCTTCTTCATCTTGAAGGAAAACACCTAGTAGTTAGAAGTTTTCTGGTGTTAGGTGAAATGCTCTTCCCCATAACTTCTCATATGTTCTATTCTGTCCTCTGAAAAGCTGGAGGTTAAATCAGATCTCTTGCAAGTTCTCTTGGTATTTGATGAATCTTCTTTGTCTTTTCCAAGCTAGACATTCCCACTCCTACCACAGGTGGTGGCATTTTCCAGAGCATTCAGTACCTAGACTAAGTTTGCTGGACACTGTAGCATTGTGATGCACTCAGTTCTGTGTTGGAAAAAAGAACATATAACAAAATGTAGAATATTTCAATCTGATCAGAAGCATTCAAGAAGATAATGCAAATGAATACAGAAGAACACAGCTTATATAATAATACTGTAAAGAAGTTGGGAAACTTCATGCATTTGGGTGAAAAATGTTCTTCTATAGGTCAGGGACTAACAATGACTTCTACTTCCATAATAATGGAGATGGAGTCTGAAGCACTTTCTGACCTGTATAAACTGAGAGATTAACGTGAGAAAGGTATGATGGGACTTGTGGCCTTTTATAAGGCCGAAAATAGGGGTTAAGTTGTTGCTGAATGACTTGTATGGTTAGCAAAGAAGTAAGGGTGTTGCTTTTCTCCCCAGGAGTTCACAGTGCCATGAAGGACATACAGATAGCCTCAAGAGCACACACACACGCACTGAGTACTGGGACATAGTGTTGGTGAGTGTAGGTTAAAGTTGTGCTGACGTAGAGGAGGGTCCATGGAGCGCTGAGGGAAAGGGTTTCTGGACACTTCAGAAGCCTTAAGTGTATATATATATATATGCTGTTGTATTTGGCAGAAAGGACAGAGAATGAAGGGCTAATATGAAGCCTATCTCTTCTTAATTTATCCATCCTAAAAAAAATTTATCCATCCTTGATAAGCCTTGTAATACAAGAAAACATGGCTCAACCCCTGTGCTGGAAGGCTGGAGAATGCCAGAAGGTCACAGGGTAGAGTGGGGCAGAAGCTCATGTGGGTTGCCTGGCCAGGGCAAATATCATTGGTCCAGTTTTCCAGAATTTCAATCTATTCTTCTTCCTGTTATGTTAAAAACTAATACTTGCCAGGAGTTCAAGAGAAACGTAAGGCAGTCATCTGGTTACTTACCTCCTGAAAGGGTGGTCCATGGATTTGGGCTAGCATTAGTAGGAGTGTCTCACATAATGCAGGCTCTTCCCGGAAATGGGCTGCGTCCCAGGCCAGTTGTACCGGAACTTGCATTTTCATTTTTCCTCCCAGGTGGCTTTTCTTTAAAGCTGGACAAGCACTAACCTAGTTAACCTTGTCCTGTTAGTGTTTAGAGGTGAAGGGAGTGAAGCGAGATTGTGCCCTAAGACCCTAGCACAGTGGCAGGGCCAGCTGTAGCTCTCAACTGCCTGCTTACTGGGAGGGCAAGTCTTGCAGCTTTCTCTGATACCTCTGTTGCTCCCATCCATTTCCCTCTTCCTGTTAACCCTTTGTTGGAATCTCTTAGTGCTTCATGTAAGATTTTTAGTTTCACTCTATTTCTCTTTAGAGAAAGACAAATGTCTCTCTCATTGATAGTTCTCTAAATTTTTCTGCTGAATGAGAGACTGGTACAGTGTACCACACTGTGCATCAAGAAGAATGAACCTTTTTATTTACTTGTAATTTCTGACGAATTTTTGAGCTTCTCTAATTATTTCCTATTTGCTGTTCAGAACTTTCCTTGAATTCAGTTAAGTCTCCTCTGTGTGGGAGATTAAGATCTTACAGATGAGTTTGTCTTCTGTCCTCTGGGATAATTTTATCCCCAAGAACATATACTTTTGCTTTTCGCATCAACCTGATGCAAAAGACGTAAGGGTTTTTGCAGCTGCATTGCTAGAGAAAAAGGTATCATAACAGCTCCTGTGTGATGTAGAACAGGGCATCTGACTTTAGGAGTTTGTCTGCAGCAACCAGGACCTAAGTAGGTAAGGACCTCTGTTTGTGGGGGACCTCAGACCTGGCAAGGCAGGGTCATAGAAGGACACTTACCATCCTTATAAGAGGGCAAAATGTTATTTGAAAAGTGATAACTGATAGAGCAGTAGTGGCTTGAATAAAAGTCAGCATTACCATCTTTTAAGTCACCTCCTTCTTGTGAGAGGTTTACTATTTCTTCTCTTTCAAATATTTTATTATAACTCTGAAATATGCTTGATTTGAGAGTTATAACCATAATCTCCATGAACAGCAGACCTGTATAAATCAGGTTTTTGTTTTGTTTTTCTGGTACTTGTTTTCTTTCAAGTCACTATCTCATCTTTTTAACAACTCTGATTTCATTGAAACCATAGTAATTATGTCACTTCCTGAATTTGGAGATAATTTGATTAAATATTGCATTTGGTGTTATGTCTTATTTTCTATTGATAGTATATAAAAACAGATACATTTGTTTTATGTATTTTAGTACTTTAGCTATCTAATCCAGAACCATTTACATATGTAATTTTTGTGAATGAGATAGTTTACTGTAATTTATGTTAAGTTCATTTAGACTGGATTCTTGGTATAGGCTAAAGACATATTTTTCTTTATTTTTAGAGGCATATCATTTTTCTCAAAATAGAACATAAAATGTTTTACATTGCTAACAATAAAATAGATATTAGATTCACAAGGTAAACACTGTTTAGCTTTTAGAAATATAAAAATTGGTACTCATTTTTTATGTATATAAAAGATGAAGTTTTGTTACTCTCATATTTTTATTATGCTTGTTTTGGAAATGTTTTACTTGTGGCAAGAAACTATTATAAAGTTGTTTCAGGTTTGCATATTTGAATATAATGAACAGTGAATTCATTTTATATGAAATAATGTGTTACATTATACATATTACTCGTGTAAGTTGTATGATTTACAGTTGTATGATTTAGGGAAGAACACAAATAGGTTATACATACATAGTGAAGTGGTGCATGCTTTCAATGGAAAAGTAAAATGTAAGTCTTGACTGATTATCATTTAGATAAGTTATAGAACACTAACTTGAAATTAATCCCTCAAGTGTAACTGTACTCTTATTCCTCTAAAAACCTCCATTACTCCACAATTCTGCAGTCTAATTCTTCTTTTTATATTTGATGGAACTGCGGAATGAACCCAAGGTCTTCCCATGAGCTGCACACCTACCCTCCTCCCCCACCACCATATGCCTTATCTTGAGACAGGGTCTCACTAAGTTTCCCAGGCGAGGCTTGAACATGCAGCCTTCCTGCCTCTGCCTTCTGGCATGCTGGGATTACAGGCATGCACCATCACATCTGGCTTGCCATCTGATTTTTATTTGCTTTAGGGTTGGACATAGCATCTTCCAAAGTGCACTGATAAATTTGATGTACTCAATATGGAAGAAAAGTGTTTGCTTAAAATACTTATTTTTGGTCTGTGAAGTCTTTCATTAACTTTTCATGTTGAGCTTATAGTGTACTTTTTCTTCTTTTTTAGATTATTTATGAAACCTAATGTATATCATAAGTAGTCAAATGAATTTGAAAAGCTGCTTTGCAGAAATCAGTCTTGTTTCTTTGGTTTTTATATCATGTATTTTTGTTGGGATTCATGGGACAGTGACCTATACTGGTCAGTTAAGGACGTTAAAAGTTAAATGTTTTAATATAAAACATTTTAATTCTTAAAAAGTTCATTCTGTAGAATACGGTGTGTACTGCTTAGTGAATTGTATGTAATTGTGTTTTCTTGGTAGATAAACGTGTGGAGAACTGGCCTCTCATGCATTCCCCATGGCCGACTCTCAGCATAAGCACCCTTTATCTCCTGTTCGTGTGGCTGGGTCCGAAGTGGATGAAGGACCGGGAGCCGTTTCAGATGCGCTTCGTGCTTATTGTCTATAATTTTGGGATGGTTTTGCTTAACTTTTTTATCTTCAGAGAGGTAGGTTTATTAAGGTTACTTCATAGTAATTCTCCATCTAATCTCAATCTATGGTATTAAAGCATCACTTTATAGTCTTGTACCTTGAGGTAACTATTACTTACTCTAAAAATAAATTTTTGACATTTGTAATTTTGGGGCTGCAGTAGTACTAAACTGAAAGTATAGGATAGTTTAAAATGGAACTTGGAGTCAAAATTTATTGGCTTCTGTAATTACTCTTACCAGCTGTTCTGATATGACCTTGAAAGAGAGCTTTTCTTAGCTTCATTTTTTTCTCATCTTTAAAACAAGGAAAATGTCTGTCATACAAGGTTAGTATCAGAGTTAAGTGAGGTGAATTTTTCATGGTGTTCAGTACATACTAAATACTCAGTGAATGGTAACAGTTACTTACTTATTTTTTTCTTTTTTGGTTTTTTTTTTTTTTTTTTTTTTTTGAGACAGGGTCTTGCTCTGTAGTTCACACTGGCCTTGAATTCACAGTAGTCCTCCTGCCTAAGATTACAGGCATTTGCCACCATGCCCAGCTAAGCAGGGTCCCCCCACCCCCGTACGAGGAATCAAACTCACGACCTCATGCTTGCCAGGCAGGCGCTTACACCGCTGAGCTAAATCCCTGGCCCAACTGGTAGTATTTATTTAAAATGCTTATTCATCAGTTTCAGGTTTGGTAACTGATCAAAATATGTATACGTAAATACCAATTTCAAGTTAAAGCCTATTATGTAATTTTATTGTAATTTAGGTTGAAACTAAAATGAGTTAACTGTTGTACAACTCAGACAACTGTTGCTACTGTCACATGACAGTTGAAAGAAAGTCCTGGAGGCCAGATTAACCCAACCAGTTTTCAGATTGCAAGAGTAGAAGGAATTTGGGGCCGGGGAATTCGTTTCCTAAGAAGTTTATTCGAGTTTCTGTGTGATCTTAGAGTAGGAAAACTAAGAGTAACTCTTCTTTTTTAAAAAAAATATTTTGTCTTTTTACAACTTAGCTTATAGAATCTCAACTTCATAAAATCTTCTTTAGATATCTTTACTTAATTTATTAGATATGTACCATACTTCTTCAAGACTAAAAACCAGTTAAGTAGGACAGTTTTTGGACCCAAAACATGGCTATAAAAATTTCCCTTAACATTATGAAATAGAATTGATGTTTCAGTCTAACGATTATGGTTGGTTTTTAATTTAGACTATAATTATAAAAGAAGTGGTACACAATAACTTTTCGAAGTACCAATGCTTTAAGTGTTTAATGAATTTGGAATTTTTTCAGAAAATATTATTCTTAAAATAATTTGAAAGGATACATGTTAAATTCAGTGTTTTTAATGTTGTATCTACTAAAACTTTACATCAAATATTATTCCTTTCTTCCAGTTACTCATGGGATCATATAATGCAGGATATAGCTATATTTGCCAGACTGTGGATTATTCTAATAATGTTAATGAAGTCAGGGTAAGTACATTACAAACATTGTTAATTGTTCCAATATGTTCTTTTGTCTGGTGGTGTAAGAGCGCCTATTTATTGGATTACTAGAAAGCTGTACTTCTAGAAAGGTCTGTGTTTTATGTAAAAATATTGTTTTATATTTTTGTTATTTTTGGTCAAGAATAGAAATTTATAAAGACAGTCTGAGTGATTTCAGAAAGATCTGAGGAAAAGCAAATATTTTATGCACTATATAAGATTCAAGGTAGTAAGCATACATAATTTATAATTCATAAAGTTGGTCTTTATTAAATTAGTGGAAAAATAAATCACTGGTAGTGTGATGTGATATTTTATCTTCCAATACATAATAAAACCAACATTTAAATTAAATGGCAGAAATAACACATTATTGTACTTTCTTAATTAGTGAACTGTTCTTGTACACTGTAGTTCATATAAAAAATTATATGTAACATGGAGTATGCATGTGTTGTATGTCTTTGTTATATGCAAAACATGTAGCAATAGTGTAGTGTCTCTCATTGAGAAACATAGTTTTCTGGCATGGAGTTTAGACAGCATAAAAATCACTACTCATCAGCACCCAGACCGAATTCCTTTACTGTTCCCTTTCTGTCCATATCTTCATTTCCCTATTAGAAGGTTTATAGAAATGAAAAGTTACGCTTTCGGTTGTCATGTTGGTTTTGTGCAGACACTGAGGGACACAGGTGGGAAAGCAGGTGAGGCGTCTGCCTCTACAGAGCTGATGCCTGTGGTTAAGAGGAAAATAAAGCTGGTAATATGACTGAGAATTTGGAAGGCAACTTAATTTAGATTTGCTGGTTAGGGTTTGCTCTGTACCTTGCTTGACAATCTTGTCAGTGAGAGCCGACTTCTTGCTTGTTTGGGAAGAGGGGCAGGCAGGAGAGATGTCTGACTTGCTTTTTGCTGAGAATATGCTTGAAGAAGGCAATGAACTAATGTTTCCAGGATAAAGATTCATAGCACCTTGTGAATTATGAAACTACCTTCAACATTTTAAGTGCAGAGACTGCCTACTGTGAGAGTTATAATGGAGGAGAAGAAAGAACCAAGGTTTGAAACAGATCGCTTTTGGAGTCTTCCTCTCCTTCCCTTCTCCTCTGTAATAGTGGATGCAGTGGAATGATTATTGTACTCAAAGGAAACACTTTTGTATTCAATATTATGAAGCTCAGGAGTATTTGTTTTCTCACTATTCAAAGCGATCAAATGTAGTCTAACATTAAGGAGAAGTATTTATTATTATAGGGAAATTGTGGCTAGTTTAGAGGCCCAGATGGGGGAGAAATAAGACATATCTTTTTCATTTTAGATAAAATTTACTATGCCAAAATGGTTTTCATCATTTTAAAGTAGTAAGCATAATTGTAAATGTTACTAGGGTTAGATGTTCAAACCTGTTCAAGGGTTTCAACCCTATTTTCAAGCAGTTTTGTTACTTTCAACATTGTTTAAAACAATTCAGTAAATGATGCTCAAGAAATTTACAAATACATGACTTTTAAAAAATTTAGTCTTTCTGTTCCACTTTCTCCATGTTTTAAAATTATAACTGGGGGGACATTTGTTCTATTTTATGGACTGAATTGTTGCCCAATTGTGAATTTGAAGTAAAGCCAAGGACTGGGGCTCAGTGTTAGGGCATGTGCCTAGCATCCTTTGCTCTGTGTTCAGTCCTTAACCCACAAACAAAAAAACAGTAATTTTTCTTTTCAGATGCAAAAACCAAAACTTACAACATTGACTATGGTGGTATAAAATGAGGAAAGGATCTTTCAACTCTACAATACCTAAGTCTGTCTATTAATGAATCTGTCAAGCCTCTAACACACTCCGTTACAAATAGATTTGTTATGTACTGTATTAGTTATTTTTACATAGGACACTTAGAATATTTGATACAAAAAAGCTAGGTTTCAGTTACTGTTACCATAGGATTCTTATAAAATACTTCCAGCTGTACACACACAGAGAGACACAAGCACATACAGAGGTCACCTCTTACTGGATCCTTAATCTCAGCATGTAGTGTAATCTTTCTGTACCATCTGGTGTCTTAATTAGAGCCATGAAGAGAAAAGACTTATGCATGTAAACAGGATTATATTTATGACCTAGCAAGTAATTTTTTGCTTTTGTTTGTTCATTTTATCATTTGAAGGACTTTAGCATCTAATACAAATTGCCATGATTTGATAATTACTTTGTTATGCATGTTGAAGTGAGACACTGCACAAGACCTGTTTTGTATAAATGTAATGTAAAGTCATCAGAGATATTATCTAGGCTATCTATGAGTACCTGACATACCTTTACAAAGTAACATTTTTGTTTTTCTACTGAGCTGAAAAACATAGCAGTGTGTGTTTGTAACTCTGTCAGCAGTTGGACACTGTGTGACATCCACTTATTTAAGGGAGAGACTTTTCTCTAGATATTGGCACTGAATGGATACAATTTTGGATTCATTCTTTTTCCTTTCTACCCCATAGATATTTAGGACTACCTAGTCACAAGTGATTGTATTCCTTGAATATTTTGCATAATGCATTTTGGAGTTATTAACAAAGAGTAGATACCCATGTAAGGGTGTCATTTTGGTGTTTATAACATGCTTTTCCTTCCTTGTCACAGATAGCTGCTGCCTTGTGGTGGTACTTTGTATCTAAAGGAGTGGAGTATTTGGACACAGTGTTTTTTATCCTGAGGAAGAAAAACAACCAAGTTTCTTTCTTGCATGTGTATCATCACTGTACCATGTTCACACTGTGGTGGATTGGAATTAAGTGGGTTGCAGGGGGACAAGGTAAGAGTCTCAGGATTGTATCTCCATGGGTTACAGTACTTATTATGTATTGGGTGGAAAGTATCAGGAACCTAGGAATTTGACTTGGCCTGTCTCTTAACTAGCTTTCATGGTTAATCATCTCCATGTTCATTTCATTTTTTAAAAAATGTGAAGAAAGCAAAGCCTCAGCTTATCTGTGAGTACTTTAATATCCAAACATTTGCCCCAGAGATGAATAGAACCCAAGTCCAAATGTGCAAAGTAGTATTTGGATGGGGAATAATTCTGACAGTTTTTATGTTTCACAGGATCCCAGGGCACAACTTCTCAGTTTGAAGATTTCATCTTCAGCCCAAGCCTGGTGCTCCTGAGCTAATATAGACCTTAAATGATCTTGTTGGTTCTTACTTAAATGAAATCACATGTAACCTCCTTAGTGTTAGAAAGGATCTGAACTCAGAGTTGGCTGAAATTTGCCTCCAGTCTTTTCACATGCCGGTAGAATAACAGTGATTTAAATGGTCGAGCTGGAAACAGTTCCTCTGATGAGCTCCCAAGGTACAAGTCCTCTCAGTAGAGTTCACCTTGTGCTTTTCATTGTCATAGGGTAACTGGCAAATTAGGAGTTTACCCTGACAAATGAGTATTGGGGACCCAATTTTTTAAAAGTATATTTAAATTCTATAATTTTAAAAAGAAAACTGGTGAGTTTGACCCCTTAAATTACTTTACGGCAAAGTTCGTTATTATTATTGTGTCTATACTTTGCGTTAATATTCTGAAAAGAAAAGAATGCTATTGATTTAGACAGGCTGGAATATCTCTGTAGAGTTATAGATACTAAATAGGTTATTCTATATGTATAGTGCTTTCATATTTTAAAACTATATAGAAACCTAAGACATTGTATTTTGTTGATATGTAATTTGGGATATATAATGAAAATAATGGAACATTTGTAAATTTTCTTAAAAAATTTGTATGTGCAATAACTTTTTTCTCCCAAGAGTAGTAGAAATAAAAATATATTAGGGCCTATTACCCCACCAGTGTGCCCCATATAAGAACTTACTACTTTGAAAGTCCTCTGTGTTTAAGCAACATACATTTTTATTTCCATGGTAAAAGCTCAAATGTAAACTTTTAAAATATCTAGCTTAATTTGAGAAGTTTTTTCCTTAGTACTGCTTTATGTCTTTTAGTCTTCCTCTGTTCTCAAGATTAAATGTTACAAAATAACATGGATTCACTTTTAAAATTTCTGTGGTTTCTAAGTGTAATATCATTTTCTGCATCTTACATTTCCTTCTTGTTTTTCTAAAGCATTTTTTGGAGCCCAGATGAATTCCTTTATTCATGTGATTATGTATTCATACTATGGATTAACTGCATTTGGCCCATGGATTCAGAAGTACCTCTGGTGGAAGCGGTACCTGACCATGCTGCAGCTGGTGAGTTAAATGCTTCTGATGTTTGCATTTTATTGTTTGGAATGCGCTAAGTCATTTTAGACACTTTCCATTATAAAATTAACATCCTCTGGTGTGGCATTGGGGCAGCTCAGTTCTAACATACCTGTTCATAGGCTTCTTGGCTATGGCCATTTGTTTTTATAGGCTCCTTAAAAGACCAACCTCAGCACTTACACCCACTGAGATCAGTGCTCTTTAAAACATTACCTGTGGAGTGGGTGACTAAAGATCTTTGCACTTCACACAGTACCTAGAGTCATGTATAATTAGAAAAATCACAGAACGTTTTTTGAGTGATTTTTTTTTAATTTAAAATTTTGTTAACTTCATCCCCCCTTGTTTAACTTTTCTTTTATTTCATTTTTAAAGTTCCTATTAACAGGAACCCATACACATAGAAGGTAAAGTTGAAAAGGAGGTAAGAGCCAAGGAAGGGTGGACTGACAGAAGGGCAGAAAGAACAGAGAACTTACTTTAATTACCTAAAACACTGTCCTTAAAAAGCAGAGCCACTGGCTTAAGCGCCTGCCTGGCAAGCGTGAGGTCATGAGTTGGATCCCCCCCAACCCCCCCCGGACCCCCCCCCAAAACCCCAAAGTGCTGGGTTACAGATGTGTCCATCAATGCAAATCAATGAAAGAAAAACAAGTCTTTTAAAAAAAAAAAACAAAGCAGAGCCAGGTATTTTTCATGTGGGGAAGAGCTCCAGTCATCAGGCTAGATAACTTTCAGCATCTCCCTGTAGCTGGATGTCTTGTACTGGCCTATAATCAAACTCAAAAATCTGGTAGCTAATTTTCAGGCTTCACAATTTATCATAACTTGCTTTAATCATAGTGTACACAGGTTTATCAGTGGAATCACATTTGGAAATACTACCCATCTCTGCTTTAAGCTGCTAAACAGATGCCTAGCCGAACAGGATCCACAGCTTTTGTGGAATGCTGGGTGTAAAGGATTCATTTGTAACTAAAATGCTACAGGAGGCGCCCTCCAGTTTTATGTAAGCTGCTCATACAGTTTGTGTAATTCACTTCTCTCAGTAATTAATAATAGTCCGAAGAAAATGAAAAAGTGACCAGAATCTTGTGAATGAGCTGTCAGAGCTGTGTCTTGTCAGAACCTGCCCTAGTTCTCCACGAGTGATGCCAGCCCCAATCACACCCTGGCCCACGCCCTTTGTTTGATGCTACAGTTCCAAGAACCATTGGAGTTTTGCCATGGGAAATTGTAAAAGTTGTTTAATTTAAATTTCTGACTTACCTGGAATGAATTATTTTAATAATATTTAATATAACAATATTGATAATGCTATGTTTAAAAAAGAAGTTATAATTGCCCACTCTGAATAGGATTTTAAATTTGTATTTCCAAGCCAGAAACTCACAATAGCTAATAATATAAGATAATCTTATAAGAAGTTAAGCCTTGTTAATACCATAGAATTTATAATTCTTATAGCACAAACCATTTTATTAATACAATAGAATTTAAAATTATTTTATTATTTTAATCATCTCACTTTTAGCTTTTCTCCTTTTAAGAACTTTTAAAATTGAAGATATTTGTTTTTGTGTACTTGTTCTGAAATATCTAAGTTTTATCAGAATATTAAAGAATCATGGTCATTCAAAGGCAAGTTTGCTTGCCTGCTGTCTGTAGGAAGTAAAGAATAAACCATTTTTGTAAATTTGTTTTTGAATTATATGGACCTACTTGCTGATAATTTGGTAGAAAATTGTCCATCAAAAATGTGGGAGGAAAACAAAATTGAAGCCCCTACCAGGCCACTGCTTTACTCCCATCAAACAGCAGTTGTCCATAAATATTCAAGTAGTCCCAGGACTCCAGAGATGGTCACTGACCAAGACTGCCCTACATTCTGGAGTTATATGCTAAAGATAGACAGTGAAGAAGTCCACAGTTGCAAAAGATAACTTTCAGATAATTAAGCTTTATTACACACACACACACACACACACACACACACACATACACACACACCCCACCCAGCTCGTGGTAAGGATTGAAAGGCCATTGAAGTCAAGAAGAAGCGCTTCCTGAGCAGATGGCATCTGAATAAGATGCCACCAGATAACTTTTAAACTTTGTGAGTAGCGTGGCAGAGTTTGGGCCTATGATAGTGAGGCATAGAAGATTGCAATGTTGTTACTAAAGTTCTCACTGTTCAGACTAAATTTTTTTTCAGGTCCAGTTCCATGTGACCATTGGGCACACAGCGCTGTCTCTGTACACTGATTGTCCTTTCCCCAAATGGATGCACTGGGCCCTGATTGCCTATGCAATCAGCTTCATATTTCTCTTTCTCAACTTCTATGCACGGACATACAATGAGCCTAAGAAAACAGAAACTGGAAAAACAGCCATGAATGGTATTTCAGCGAATGGTGTGAACAAATCAGAAAAACAGCTAGTGTTAGAAAATGGAAAAACTCAGAGAAGTGGAAAACCAAAAGGAGAGTAAATTGAACTGGGCCTTACCTGTTGTTGACAGTAAGGAAACTCCTATGTCATGTAAAATTTCAGGGAAAACAGAAGAAGGGAAGGAGGGCTTGGGATGGGGAGAATAGGCAAATGTGCTTCATAGACTAATAACCTTTACACTGAGTCAAGTGTTAACTACAATGCCTGGATGTTTTATTTATCAAGTTTTTATTTTAAATCTTTTTTTTTTTAAATTAACCTTGATGTTGTCTAGGCCAAAGCAGTAATAACATGACTTTGGAGACTTTTCCTTTTCATACCCACTTGCCTATCAAGTGAAAGTTTTTATGTATCTTACATGCACCCATCCTTCAGTCTGAATTTTGGATGCTCACACATTACATGGTCTTCATGGATTTTTTGACTGGATTACCAATTACCTTAATTGATTAAAATGTTTTACCTTACATTTTATTGTCCAAAGCTATAAAAGTGGTACATTAAAATTTGCACATTTGAATTTGTTGACTGAATAGTCCAATCTCTCCACCTCTAGTCAGAATATATACTTTTGGTTGTAATTAAATTTTAAAAATCGGCTCATCTCTGTAGAATCTTAGAGGCTTGATGATGATGGTGTTGGTGAAAATAGGAAAGATTACAGTATAATTCTGTGTATGACCCAAAAATCACCATGAATCATGGCACAAATCACTGTGGGAGACAATTTTTGTGATGAAAAGACAGCTTTTGAATAATCCTGTTTGTAGCGGAAATGTATTATGAAAATTAGTAACATCATCAGATAATTACATTTATGTGCTGTTAGAAGAAGGTGTGTTGATTTTTATGAGGCTTTCTTTATTTTGATTTGTGGCTGTTACTGATTTTTTTCATATGTGGAAATATACCTACCTCTTTTGCTGGAAAGAACATTTAAAATTAAATAAATTTAATTAAAAAATCAAGGAGTCTTATAATGTACATTTTAATTTTCACTTTTGAATCCACTAATATTTTTGGCTTTTTTACAAATAGCATACACCAAACATTTCTGTGAAACTATCCTTCTCTTTCAATATGTTTAATTTTGGGAGTGATATTTCCTTTGTAACTAAGTTGCAAAATTTTATTTATTAACTAGATATGAAGTGTAAACCCATTTTGGTAAATATGCTTGACTCCTTGGTGCTAAAGATTGTTAAATTCAGTGCTTGATGTTACTCTGTGTTAATTGTTAAAACACAAAATGAATAAAAGCATTTTATTCAGAACAGTCAAGTCAGAACAATCAAGTTACACGTGCTATTTACAAATGAAGTATTTCATGTAACAGAAATGAACAACTGGAAATAAAGAAGGAAAGAGAACATGTACCATGTTTTATTATGTAGGTTAATTTGTAAGGGAGATGTCACAGAGGAGTCATAGAAAGAGAAAATGTGACAGAAACAGCGTGACTATTTCCAAGTAAATTCACACTTTGTCAAAACTGCATGTGTAGAATGTGTGCTATTTGTACAAACTATTTCAGAATATTTTGTAAACTATGAAATATTTATTGTGCATTAAAATTACGTATTTTTCCCTGAAAAGCATGCAGTCATGAGAATTAAAGAAAATTTGTAACACAGGCAATAGGTTGGTCCAGGAACGTTCTACACCTTTGTTTTTGCTCCTCAGTGTGTAATGACTAGAGATTTGTAAATCTTTGTGAACATTCTGTACTGGTTCCCAAGAGCTATTCAATCCCTGTTACCTGATTTTAGCACAATAAATATACTATTGCTGTGAGAAAATAATGTGTTTTGTTAATCAGTTTATCGTAATTGTCTGCTAAACATTTATTTATATGATCAAGTTGTTAAAATTCTAAATTCTTTTTTTGCCACCATTTTCTCATGTAGGAAAGAAACAAGGGCTTATGAAAGAGAAGGCTTAGATTTGGGTGTCCTCCTGGGTGGTAAATGGAATCACAAAGCTGAGAGGCACCTTGGGGTGAGCCGTTATGTTAGGAGTGGGGTGCTTGAGCAATAAGCATGGAACATCCGCTCCTCGACATGCACAGTTTTAACGGGTGACCTTGGAAAGGTCCCTAATACTGATGTAGTTTAGAATCTGTGTTCAATCTTTGGCATTCTAGGCAGATGATTTTTGAAGATGCGGGTAGTGGGGGAAAGGCACAGAAGCACCACAGATCGTGTTGGAACATGGCTTTCCTAATGTATATTACAGAGGGAAGGCACAGGTGTGAATTGAAAGTCACAGATTATTTTAAATTTATTTTCAACAGGATACTGTGAATCCTGATTTAAATTCAGAGACCTAAATTAAAAATAATTGACATAGTGACCAGGGGTGTAGCTCAGTAGCACTTGTCTAGCATTTCCAAAGTCCCAAGTTTCATCCCCAGCACCACTACAACAAAGCAAAATAAAAATATGTGTAAAGCCACTTCCATATGAGAATTGTTCAGATTCCAGAATCTGAACCCAAAGAGCTGCGATTTATTAAGGAGGTGGTTCATAGCTGTCTTCAAATGATTATTAATTAGCATACTTAAGTGGGTAAGCAGTAATCTGACTTACCCATGTTTTCTTCCAGATTTACCAATTTAGGCTTGGTCATGTTCGTTTAAAAATTAGAGCTTTTTGCTACCTGTTTATAAACAAGAATTTATGGGTTTTGTTTTACTTTTAATCTTTTTCATTGTACCACATAAAGATGTGTCCACAGATACACATACAAACACATTTTCTTCATATCTTTGCCTCTTGGAGACACATTTTGTCTCAAATAGAAACTGAACTTAGATGTATTCATTTTCCCCCATTGTCATACTCAAGGCTTTCCCTGGGAATGTGTTCTTAAACTGGCGTCTCCCTTGAAACTAATGCATGCTGCAGCACATCACGTGGTATCTCTGTCCAGTTATATAATGCAGCTCTCAGGAGGTCCTAATATACTTGAACATCTACACAGAGATTATGTCCAAATTAAAAGCCACCCTAAGCATATCTTGGCAGGTCAGTGTAGTATGGATACTTCATCAGTCTCTGGATATCCTTGAGTCTTTTTTTTTCATTTTTGTTTTTCTTTTGGGGAATTTTGGAGAATGCTGTTAGATAACTCTTTTTTCCATTTTTTTTCTTTGCATTTTCTGTGAAGAAATACTTTTTTTGTCATCCATGATATATTTAGATTGAGTTTCTCCGCCTTGTGAGGAATCATAAGAACCAGTCTCTCAAGAATAATGATGATGTAGCTATTTGGTAATGAGACAATGGGTAGGTTGTGAGTATTGCATTAATAGTATTAGCTACAGTCTTGCCTCACCGCTGAGTGTGATTTAATTTCCTTGATCTAGGTAGGGATCCTGTGCAATATTTCATATTTATAATCATCTAGAGAATTAGCAGTTCGCATACAGTTGGTTTTCAAACACATTCTGAGTTTAGCTCTCATCATTGAAATTTAATAAAGATGCTACATGATCATAAAAGAGAGAATTGCTTTTCAGATTAATATTTAGTTAAAGTGTTTTCATTTTGCTTAACTGATGAGCAGTCCTACAAAAGCATTATCTAATTTTACCTCCAGAAAGAAAAGTATCATAGGAACTTGAGAGGCAAAACAAGGGTCAGATGAATTTGGGAAGCCAATCTCTGGTTTATCATTATAGTTGAGGATTGGAGTTTACATCTCAGAAGTCTACTCTAATTTTTACTACAGAAATCTAGCACCGTCTTAAAGTTACAGTGCTAGACGTTTACTAGCATGACAGATCCATGCCCATTCTCTAAGTATAGGCAGTCTCTCCTCTCCTGTAGCATTACAGAAATGAGAATTAAAATTTCAAGTTCACAGATTCTGTTGTGAGCCTGTGATTCTCAGAGATTTAATTTTTGTCGGTGTGAGACACTCATGATTAAAATACTAGGAAGGCAGAATTGGCTGTCACAGTCCTGTAGGAGTGCAGTTAGATCAGTGAGCTCCTACAGACAAAAGTGTTGGCAACAGCTGAGTTACACGTTCTATCATTCCGCTGATTCTGTGAAGCAGATAGTGATAAAGGTGATAACAATTGAGGCAGACGTAGTCATTCACATTTAAAGGCAAAGTCGAGTAGCTTGCTGGCTTTCATTTTTACAAGTTACTAATCATTTTATAAACATCTAATCCTTTGAGTTAAAACTTACGCGGCTTCAAGGAGCTGGTATCTGTTTCACTTAGCCTTGTATAACTCACCATTCAGCACCAAAATGTGATAAACAAATAGCCTCTTAAAGATAATATGGGATTGGTTATATGATTTTGAGTTTTTAGATAGTTCTAAATTCATGACCAGTGAGAAATTGGATAATGTTTTCCAGGAAGCAAATAATTAGGATGGAATGGCTGTTAAGAGCAAGATGCGTGTCAGGCCAAGAGGTTCACTGCAGTGCACTGTGATACGGATGAGGAATGTGAGATCTGAATGGCAAGGCTACCTCTGATTGCACTGCAGAGCTTCCAGAAAGCAAGCTAGTTCATTTTTTAAACTTAAAGCAAGGATAAGGGAGCTTCCATCACTGCCCTAGCAGCCTTCCCTAGAGAAAGGAGCTTGTGTAGCTACCTTGTGGGGCTTTATTATATTTCATAACTACAACTAAAACATCCCTCAAACAAGACCCAGAGTTTAACTCTCTGGGTTACAGAATTAAATTCACAGCCTCAGTATTTTCCTAAGCGAAAATTGATTGTGAAGGATGAGACTCAAAGAATCTTAATATCTAAACCTGGAACATTCAGGACCAAGAAAAGCATTGCTGCCTCTTGTATAAGACGATATCAGACTTGTTGCTTAAGATTCTATAATGACCTCAATCAAGGTAGTTACCTACGAAGGGGATGCTGGTCTGTTCTATGCCTGTGACAGTTAAACTACTTGATTGGCTTGGGACCACCTAGGGCAGTGATGGTAAACATACTGCACACATGCCACAGCTGGCTCTTTGTTACCGCTGAAAGCTCTAACAGGTTCTTCATTACTGACTTAGTAAAACATTTGTGGGTGTGTCTAGGTGGGTCATGGAATTGTGACCTTGGGGTCTGCATTTGGCTCCTTACCTCTCTCTGTCCCTTTGCTGCTTCCTGGCCACCATGAGGTAAGCAGCATCCCTCTGCCAAAACCAATGTGCCTGTCTTGGAGCCAAGGGATCATAGATGGAAATCTCAGAAACTGTAAGGCAAATAAACCATTTCCCCTTTAAATTGTGGGTCAATATTTGGTCTCAACAATAGGAAAACTGACCAATACAACCTGCCTTCTATTCTTTAAATGCCATCAGTTCTATAAGGCAAATTATTCCTATTTTTTTAACTTAAAAAAGTTTTTTTGAGAGTGTTCTGTGTTGCCCATACTGGCTTCAAACTCCTGGGCTCAAGTGATTTGAATAGCTGGGACCATGGCTCATGTCACCCTGGGTAACTTCTATAAAGAGAGTTACATTACTTATTGCCACAGGGAACAAACAGAAAAAATCTGTCCACCAGAGAGAGAGTGTAGATGAGAGGACACGGCTAATTTTCATGTGCAGAAATGTATAGGAATAGATTCTCAGGGTACTAGTCAAAATAAGAACCTCATTAGAATGGACAGAAATTAGTGATCTAAATGCACTTACCACAAGTTCTTAATTTAGGACTAGAGCTCAACAGGGAGGAATAGATTGTCAGTTTTTAATACAAAACTGGACTGAGAAGTGTACTAAAATGAGCTGTGATACATGTTAATTAGAATAATGTGGGAGAAACAATCAAAAGGTTTATGGAGCTAGTAATTTAGAGAGTTATGTGTGATCCACTTATTCTCTCACTATCTGAGAAATAACAGTAAGGGCCACCGGTATCCTTGAAAAATTGTCAAGTGGCTGAATCCTGTGTGCTGCAGAATGGAGGAAGCCGTCTCTGAAATAGCCTTCCAGATTTTAGTGGGAATGCAGGGTCACAGATTGGACAAGCCAAATGGTGACACCCATGTGGACATGACTAGTCATTGCAGCAGTGCCAGAATGGTTATTAGAAGAGGTTAGCCTGGGGGTATCTGCAGTGGTGGCTAATTTGTTATGCTTTTCCTGGGACTGAAATAGATGTTCAACTTACTCCTACTTGATTAGTATAACTGATTCTAAAACTGGTGAACACAGGCCTGACTTAAATTGCTACAAAGGAGAGATACAGGCTCTCAGCAGTTCCCCTACCTGACCCTGTACACAGACCCAGACTTTCTTAAATAAATGAAACATTGGGTTTCTTTGAGGAAATTCCCTATAATGATGTCACAAGAAACATTAGTTAACCTTTTTTAATATCTTTAACCAAAAGAAAAGGGAAATAGAGTTTAGGGGGACCCTGGGGTTTGGCTGATGTCAGTCTTTGGCTACACATCCTGGGGATTGACAGAGGCCATGTGATAGTACATTTCTGGCCTGGGTCTATGTCACAGTTGTTCCTGGGTTCCCGAAGATACCTTCCCTACTTTCTTAACATACTCGGTTGACTTAACATATTTGTCTTTGGGCTGATTCCCTAAGTTGTCTCCTGATCTTGTGGAATGAGTGCTTCTGTTGTGTGAAGGACAAAAGTTAAAGCTCTTGCAACAATAGACTAAAAGTAATGTCACATTTCTGTGTGAATATACAAGGCCCATGACACCCTTCAAGGCCTGAAAGAGTCAGGGGTGATGATTTTTGTCATACCCCCATGTGACTCTTCCAATTGACATGCACAGAAATTAGAGCATTTTGGAGAATGACATTTTGTCATCATTAACTTAATGATGTAACTCCCAAGTTCCACAACTGCTCCACATGTAGTCAGTCAACTGAAGCAAATACACTGTTTTGGTAGTTGGATATTCAGCTATAAACCAAGTGGCTTTTAGATAAAGATAACAAGTTACTGCTTTCAGTTTGGCAGTATAAGCTGAATATCTTTGCCATCTTACCTCAGAGCAATCTAGTTTTCTCTAAGAATCTAGCCACAGGAAGCTTATGTGTCTCATTATTCCATAAAGTATCACTTTGGTCCCCTACCTTGATAGCATCACGCTGATTTGATGGAGGTGTAGCAGGAAGCAAATGCCACAGATCTTTCGGTAAAGGATCATGTGTTCTAGGATTGGGAGAGAGAAAAAATGGTGTTAATGCAAGGGCCGTGACATCAATAAAATTTACAGTAGTCAGGGTTCTACAGCATGTTGAGGTGTCTCCGGTGAAAGAAAAGTTCTACAGTTCATCACCCATCCTCATTGAAGAGACAGTGATTGTTATTACGTCTTGGCATTTGAAACACCATATACATTTAAGGGCATTACTTTAACGCATTTATCAAATAACTCATTAGTCTACTAGTTCTAAATGGGGTCTGGAATCAAAGAAGGGTTGGTAACCTCTGTGAGTGTCAGTGCAAACTCCTCTGCTTTTTGAGATCTAGGATTCAATAGATTAAATGGTACAGTACTTGAAAAAATAGGGCAAAAGCAATTCTGTAGGTGGCTTATGACAACCGTTGATTTAGAATTACAGTCCTTTAGGGTTTAAAAAAAGTCATTACCTCGTCCCCACATAATTAAAAGACACCATAAGATGCCTCTGCGCATGGCAAGGGTTTGGATATGTGACTGCAGAATTTAAAAGGATTATATAAACTAAGTTGCTACTAGACCCGCTGTGTCATAAACTAGGACATGTGCAGCAGGGGTCCTTCACCAAGCAGATGGGTGGCATGAGCACCCTCTGATCTCCCTTGGCCCTGCTTTCTTTCTTTTTTTTAAATTACATTTATTTATTTTTATTGGTTAATGTTTTTAATACTTAGTGAGTACTTTGCTCATGGGGAGTTTGTACATGTACCCAACATTCCGGAATTCTTTTTTTAACCCTATCCCTCCCCTGCCCTTCTTGCATCTCTTGGACCCTGTCTATTTCATACCTGTTTGTAGTACCTGATGATCACATTCCTCACAGGGCCTTGGTGCATGGACACAGCACAGCAAGGTCTGCTCATATCTGTGAAAATTCTCAAATGTTAATAACCTGGAGACTTACTGTATTTCTTCATTAGGCAGGTTAGCTCTTTATGTTGTGGGTTATTTCCTTTACTGTGCAGAAGAATTTCAATTTGATGGAATTATATTTCTGTTTTTGCTTTTGGTGTCTATGCCTTTGTGGTCATTATCCAAAAAAAAAAAAAAAAAATCGTCGACCAGAACAAGGTCTCATTTTAAGTCTTTCATTCATTTTGAGGTTGACTTTTGTGTATGATGTAAGGGTATACCCAGTGTCATTCTTCTGCATGTAGATAGTCTGTTGTCCAAGCACCACTGATTGGTGATTCATCTTTCTCTATTGTGCATTCGGGGCAGCTTTGTCAATATTGATTGACCATAGAGGCATAAATTTATTCCTGGCTCTTTATCATATTTTATTGGTTAGTGTGTCTTTTCTTTTTTAAAATGCCAGTACTATGTTTCAATTGCAGTATCTTTTGTAGTATATTTTGGACTTGGGTGATACTTCCATGAACTGACCTCTTCTTGGTCAGTTGTTCTCCAGACAAAAGACTAATATCTAAAACTTGTAAAGAATTGAAAGAAATCAGACCCCCCCAATTTAAAAACCTAATACAAAAATGGACATCTGAAATAAACAGACACTTCTACAATGAAGAAATACAAACAGCCAATAAATATGTGAAAAAGTACTCCACGTCTCTGCCATTCAAGAAACACAATTGAAGTAACACCGAGATTTCATCTCTCTCTAGAAAAAATAGATATTTTCAAGAAGTCAACCAATAACAAATGCTGCCAGGGCTGTGAGGAAAAACGAACGCTTTTCCACTGTTGGTGAGAGTGTTGAGTTTTGCAACCAGTATGGAAGTCAGTGTGGAGATTCCTCTAAAAGCTACGAGGTCCCATTTGATCCAGCTATTTCTCTTTTTGGTATTTTCCCAAAAGAACTAAAAGCATCAAACCATATTCATCGGATTAGAATAAAGACATTCTGTACCTTTATTCAGGGTTGTTTTTTAAAATTATGAACAGATACTCAGATTTTGTCAAGTATTTTTTCTGCACTGATTGAGATAATCATGCAATTTTCCTTGTTTCTGTTTATATAGAATATTATTAATTTGTATATGTTGGAACATCCTACATCTCTGGAATAAATTCTACTAGTCATAATCTTTTTTTTTATTTAAAAGAGAATAAAACAAAAGGGGGCAGTACAGAGCAGATCAGAAGAGGACAACATAGGCAACACAGTACTTTACCTTAAGTCAACTGGACATCAACAGTATCTAACACCATATCTCTTACTCTGCTATAGTTTCTCTGCATAGTTCTCTGCATAGTTACTCTGCATAGTTACTCTGCATAGTTTCAATTACAATAATATCAAACATAACACAATAGTATAAAGCCATGCATAGAGTGAAAGAATTCCAGGGCTTTCTGAACCGAATAACAGAAAATGATCAATGGGTATTATAATATCTCATTTTTGATAAAAAAGAAAAAAATTTGTTTGAACTATCACACATATTCAAATTCCAATGAGACACAATGCGGTAGATAGAACCAATGGTAATAGAACAAAAAAAAGCATGGTAGGACTTCTAAGAAGGATAATATTAAATCAGCAATAGCTGTCATAATGTTTTCTTCAAAACAGCTGTTCATATCATCACGTATGATATAGTCAAACAAAACAGGATAACACCATTCCAACTGATGATTTAAAACTTCGAAAGACTTCGAAGCTATGAGATGGGGCCTCATGCTTACCATAAAGT